>QPKB01000013.1:4783786-4786286 GCA_003546025.1 Camphora micrantha | reverse complement strand
CTAAACCCTAAACCCTAAACCCTAAACCCTAAACCCTAAACCCTAAACCCTAAACCCTAAACCCTAAACCCTAAACCCTAAACCCTAAACCCTAAACCCTAAACCCTAAACCCTAAACCCTAAACCCTAAACCCTAAACCCTAAACCCTAAACCCTAAACCCTAAACCCTAAACCCTAAACCCTAAACCCTAAACCCTAAACCCTAAACCCTAAACCCTAAACCCTAAACCCTAAACCCTAAACCCTAAACCCTAAACCCTAAACCCTAAACCCTAAACCCTAAACCCTAAACCCTAAACCCTAAACCCTAAACCCTAAACCCTAAACCCTAAACCCTACAATCCCCGATGGAACACACTAAACACCTGATAACCTCAATCATAACCCTAAACCCTAAACCCTAAAACGACGAACCTTAAACCTTAAACCCGTAACCCTTAATGTACTAGAAGACCAAATGTAAAATAACGGTCGATAAATTCACACGCACACCAACCCTAAACCTAAAACCCTATTACCACTCATCCAGTAACCTAACTCAGACCGATAAACTAACCTATAGCACACCCTAAAACACTCCTTAACCACGTCACAACATTAAACACTAACCCTAAGAACCTAACAGACTGGGCACCTAAACCCTACGACTAACCTAAAACCATCTATGGAAACCGTCATGCAGCAAAGAAACCCTAAACCCTAACCTAACCCTAAACCTAAAGTTCTTCTCCCTAACCTAGAAACTTCGGCCTAAACCACTAAACCTAAGAACCGCCTCCCTAAACCCTAAACCCTAAACCCTAAACCCTAAACCCTAAACCCTAAACCCTAAACCCTAAACCCTAAACCCTAAACCCTAAACCCTAAACCCTAAACCCTAAACCCTAAACCCTAAACCCTAAACCCTAAACCCTAAACCCTAAACCCTAAACCCTAAACCCTAAACCCTAAACCCTAAACCCTAAACCCTAAACCCTAAACCCTAAACCCTAAACCCTAAACCCTAAACCCTAAACCCTAAACCCTAAACCCTAAACCCTAAACCCTAAACCCTAAACCCTAAACCCTAAACCCTAAACCCTAAACCCTAAACCCTAAACCCTAAACCCTAAACCCTAAACCCTAAACCCTAAACCCTAAACCCTAAACCCTAAACCCTAAACCCTAAACCCTAAACCCTAAACCCTAAACCCTAAACCCTAAACCCTAAACCCTAAACCCTAAACCCTAAACCCTAAACCCTAAACCCTAAACCCTAAACCCTAAACCCTAAACCCTAGGATATTCTAAAATCGCAAATACCCTAAAGAGCTCTTAAACCCTAATCGCGCACCTAACCCACCACTAACACCTCTAAAACCCTAGAATAAGTTAGCCACTAACCCTAAACCTACACCCTAAATCCTAACCTAAATCCCTAAAACAAATCCACTAATTACTCCTAACCCTATACCTAACCCTTAATATCTTCGCTCGACCTGAACCTCGTATTAACTACCTTAAACCTGGATAAACTCTAACCACTATAACTCCTCACCTAGCCCTCACAAGCCCTAAACCCTAAACCCTAGACCCTACAGCAGAAACCAAAGAAACACCCAACCTAAACACAAAACCCTAACCCTAACCTAGACGCTAAGAAGACCCTAAACCCTAAACGCGAGACCCTAAGACCTCAATACCTAAATTATCAAACCGCTAACCCTGTTCTGCGCCGGCTTAAACCTAATCTATAGAGGAGCCTGCTCTAAAATAAAACCCTAAAGAGATTCCCTTATAATGCTTAGGAATAAACACCTAACTTAAACCCTAAACCTAACCTAAACCCTAATCTCTAAATAATTCCTAAAACCCAATCCCTAAAGTCCACAAATGAAACTATAACCTAAACATTAACCCTAACCTTATAAACCTCTAAATCTAAAACCCTAACTACATCCAATAATCCTAAACCACTCTAAAAACCCTAAACCCTAAACGATAAACCCTAAACCTAAAACCTAAACCCTGTAACCCTAAACCCTAAATCCTAATAACCTCCTTAGTCTTCCTAAACATAAACTACGCTATACTGCTAAACCCTAAAACCCTAAACCCTAATGCACAAACCTAAGAACCCTTGAAGACTCCTACCCAAACCCTAAATCAAACCCTAAACCTAAACCCTGAAACCTAAACTAAACCCTAACACCTAAACCAAACCCTAACCCAAACCCTAACCCTAAACCCTAAACCCTAAATAACCCTAAACCTAAACCCTAAAACCTAAACCCTAAACCTCATAATACCCTAAGAACCCTAACCTAACCCTAACCCTAAACTAAACCCAAACCCTAACTTCTAAACCCTAATCCTAAGCCTTAAACCTATTCCACCCTAAACCTTAATACCCTAACCTAAACCCTTAAACCTAAAACTATACCTACCCTAAATACCTAAACCCTCCCTAAACCCTAACCCTAAGCCCTAACGTAAACCTCCTACCCTAAACCTAAACCC
>QPKB01000013.1:4691286-4771286 GCA_003546025.1 Camphora micrantha | reverse complement strand
ATGATGTCTTAGTAGCTTCGCATACTGAAGCTGACCATTTGAGACATGTCAAGGCTATTCTCAGCGAATTCACCAAACATGGGATAGTCATCTCTGAAACCAAGTATGAACTCTGTAAAAAGGAAATTGATTTCTTAGGAGTTCATATTAAGCAAGGAAGTATCACTTTACAAGACCACATTGTAAAGAAGATACTTGAATTTCCTGATACCATAACCAATAGGAAGCAACTCTCAAGCTACCTAGGTATCTTAAATTGTGCTAGTGATTTTATAAAAAAACCTAGCCAAATACAGAGGCAGTCTGTCTTGCAAACTCAGAAAGACAGAAGACACAAATCCCTTTACATGGACACAAAGGGATAAAGATATAGTCAAAGAACTTAGGGAAATAGTAAAAATCATTCCTCCCTTAGCACTGCCCAGCACAGAGGACTCATTCGTCCTAAAAACAGATGCCTCAGAGCATCAATGGGGAGCCATATATATGGCCATCAAACCCGAAGACAAAGAAAGGAAAAGAAGGATTTGCTGCTACAAATCAGGAACCTTCACTCCAGCACAGATAAACTACCATGCTCACGAAAAAGGAGCTACTGGCAGTTGTCCTAGGAATAGAAAAATATGCTATATTCCTAAGACCAAAGAAATTCCTAATTGAAACTGATTCAAAATTTGTTCAGTTCTTCAGAAATGCCCAGTTAACCAAATTCTCCCAAAGAAGGTTGATTAATTGGCACCACTTCCTGAATGAGTTTGACTATGAAGTCAAGCATATCTCTGGCAAAAGCAACGAAATTGCTGACATTCTATCTAGAGAAAAGATATTTTCTAATAAAGATAACTCTTATCCTGACATAACCCAATGCTTTGTTATACAGATGATAAGAGGCAGAGGGAGATCATCCCAGAGAGGCAGAGGAAGGACTATCATGACATCGATAGACCCTGAAGAATTCCAGCAATATCTGGAATATAAGCAGCTTAGCCAGCTTGCAATTAAGGAGGATGATGAGGGTACTTCAAGTGATACCCCTCCTCATAAAATCACCAAAACAGAAGGTGAAACAGCAGAGCAACTCTGGACCCTGATAAAGGGAAAAACCCAGAAAAAAGAGCATAGAACACCTCCTAAGATACTGGAGAATATAGATCAAATCCTTTATCCCCCTGGATTTACTAAAGAAGCCTATTCCAAAAGAAACATGGTTGGAAAGGTTTTCCTCAGGAATTGCAATTTCGCTGAACAATTCCCTATAGGAGCCTTGAGAAAAGAATTTATCAAGGAAGAACTCCTAATTGCTGATAACTTATGGAAATCCCATATAGCAAAAAATCAACATGTTGAGCTCAAGCAGGCAATCATTGCTGCATTAAGAACCATGAGAGACTCCAGAATTCTCATAGCACAGGAAAAGGACCATGTTAATCTTTATGTCAAAGAATTGATTAACAATACAGGAATCATCTCCTATGCCGAGATGGCTGGAGAAGCAGAGAAAATAACCTACAAAAGATATGCTTTTTCTGTCAATCTATCCATACCGACAGAAGATCAAGAAAAATATTGTCCACCCATGAGGTACACCTCCAATCTTGCCATTATGACACAATTAACCAGTGGCGACCAAAAGGAAGGAATATGCCTCATTAATGGAAACTCTGAATCCAATCCTCTGGTTTGGCTTAGAGGGCCTGTATGCCATAAAATTTGGGAAGACCAAAAAAATGCTCTTTTCAAATTAGGATTCGTAAGATTCATTGATATCCATAATGAAGAAAATCTGCAAATTATCCCTGCTGATATAAGAAAGGTTCTTCTAAGAACAATCCAGGAGTATCCATACTCCATTGAGACATATATCCTCTTCCCAGAAGATTTCTTCTTAATCAGGATATACCCTGATCTTCAAGACCTCACCATCATTGAGCATGAGGATGTAAAAACTGTGGAGATATACACAGTAGATGAAATCTCCATACAAAGAGCCCTCTCAGTTGAAGAAATCAGCTATGAGTTAGGGAAAAGAGGAAAAGAATGGTATACCATATACTATTCCTCAAATGTTGTGATCCAGGCCACAGAAGTTATAGGATCAGGAACAGTAGAAAAAGTAAAGAAGGGGCATGCTCCTCTAAAAATCCACCTTCCCTGTTCAATCACGGAGATTACTGCTCTGGGAATGGCAGACCCCCAGACCTTTGAGAAAGCACAGAAGATAGCTCCAGCAATGGTACTGGACCATCATGAAGGCCCAACAGCTGAAGGGCCCAGCTCGCCCTCAGAAGCGGGCAGCACAGCATCCGAGGCAACAGGAAACAGCTAAGACAGCATCTTCCTCTTTCGGCTGAAGATAAACATCAGCCACCTCGAGCCTCACAAAAAGGGACGCATTAACCGAGGCTGCTCCCCGCAGAGATGTAGATAATGCTCTCTTTTGTAAAAAAGCTTATCTTTTATTTCATTCTGTTTTTGAAATCTTTGAAGTCCGGCAGTCTGTTGCCTATATAAGGACTCTTGTAGTAGAAGGAAGTAGAGGAGATTGGAGAAGGAGAAACTTGTAGAAGAAGATTGTCGACCCTTAAGGTATGACTAGCTAAGTTTTTTTAGGCAGTTAGTAGGGAATCTCCCTATCTAGAGTATAATGGTTTGTTTGTATATTATCTGTCTATTAATAAAAAGATGAAGTTATCTTCTATTCTTGTGCTCTGGTATTTTCTGTGATCTCTTTCCAAGAACAAGTAGCTGAAGGCGAACCCGATTCCCTTGTACGGACACATGGATAGTAGCCTGTTATGCCGCATGGGCGAGGAATGGCGTTTGAATTCCACACAGTCCAGTTGTGCTAGGGGGGAAAATTTGTAAGCCCTGACGCGATGAACAGTAAAAAAGCTTTACTATTCCGCAGTGGAGACTCTGCGATCTCTAATCTCAATGCTTTCGAGATTATCTGATCTATGATCTCAATAGAGGAATTAATCTTGGAATTTTACCGGAAGCATAAGTGGACCATAACCCATCTATTATTAACTGGCAGATTAATATGCAGATAAAACTATCATTTCTAGATGATACCCTAATGACTGCTTATTTCCATAACTGATCTTTTGTCTACTGGTCTTTTGTCTCTTCATGCACCGTTGTTTTTGTACAAATTATTATTGTAATATAAAAATATCCTGCTTTACATTATCCAGTTTAAGTGCAAACCAACTTGGTATCAAAGCCAGCCGACCTTGGTTGACTCGAATTAAAAAGATGAGTGACGTTCCGGGGACATCCGGACAAGCACAGTTGGATGGCTCATGTGAGCCACCCATTTTTAAGGAACTTCCATACTATGAAGTTTCCCTTATGAACCCTGTTTATGGGTTATACACAGAGAGTAGGTCCATACTATACCTACAAAAATTTAGATGAAGGCATCAGAGATATACAGAGCCTAATCCATTATAGTAACCAACGTCTCTGTGGGCTACCACATCTAGAATTTATTCTATCAGTGGTAGGAGAAAGAAGAAGGACAATCCTGTTAGAGGATGTCCTTTATATGGGAGGAATAAATTTAGCACAAGATGCTTTATTCCTCAGGCACAGAAGGAATTTAATAGAATTCCTATACAGAGTCAAGAGAGTCAAAAGAGGATATGAGACTAGCATGAGAAGGTCTAATCCTCTTCTACTCCATGATGAATTCTCTAAGTTGTATCTTTGGGCTTTCAACCGCCTTATGGATACATTATTCCCACACAGAGAATTACTACAGGCTGCAATCACCCATGCAGACCAGGAAAACCTGATTCCTGAACCTATTCAACCTTATTTAAGAATAGAACAAGAATATGAGTTCCCTGACATAAACGTCATAGAACTCATGCATAAAACAGATAAGGCTTTAGTTCAAGCAATCAGTGTAGCAAGCGAAACCTTAACTAAAGGACCTCTAAGAAGAGATACCCTTGCCATGGAACCTCATATCTGGAACCATTTAGACTGGACTAGAAAATATGTACAGGAATTCCCTGTACATCATTGGAATCCAGTATACATCCTGTCGGTTACTCAACATATTAAGACAGGACTTGAGAATCTTACTATGGAGGAATACTTCAAAAATATGAAGCCCTCACTGTATGAAGTATGCATTGAGCAAAGACGGTTGCTCAGACAGGTTTACAAAAACATGTTGGAAATACAAAATTTTCATAAAAACTTTTTGTGGACCCAATTCAAGGAGATGTATGGAATGTCTCATCAAGCGTTCTTCTTAGACGCCTATAGAAGGCTAGAACAACATACAGCCTGCTATAATATTGCTATTCGGCAACTTCTTATAGACTTTGCCATATTTAAAAAAATGATATAATCAAGTATTATCCAATGAAGGATCTACCTCTGGTAATAATGACTGATCAGAGACCGACGATCATATCTCCTGCATATACGCATGGGTATACGGGATCAGCAACTTCAAAGAAAGTAACTACATCCCTCTTGAGAGAAGATGTAGACCTTCGTCTGAATGTTGGTATGAGAGTGAAGAACTCTTTCCTCACATATACCATGTGTCAGAAAAACAGCCATCCACTAGAATGTTAGCAGGAATGCTAAACACTATTGTGGACAGAGTTAACTGGTTATTTGAAGTCTTAGGCAAGATAAGCCTAACACAGACTGAAATTGCCAATGAAGTAAGTACCAAAATGGACTTAGCTAACAATTTCCTCGATGAAATTAGCTCAGAGCTTCCTATCAATTTTGGATCTGCCTTTACACAGATGTATGAGGCATCCATAAGAAATGAGAAAGCTATTGAAGACCTGCTCCAGGAGATGAAGCAGTCAGCCTTAGAAATACAAAATATTTCAAGAAGGCTAGAGGCAGTCGAAAAGGCTACCGGTTCAGACCGAGGGAGTTGCTCATGAATATCACAAAATATGAGAATCCCTAAAAGCACAGGAAGTAGCTGCTACTTCATTAGATGAATTCCTGCTACGAATTCAGAATATAGTAACAACAGGAGGATATCATTTCCTCATTCAAAAGTCTCAGCTTGAAAGAATGACAAGCATTTCTTTAAACCAGGCCATTGCAAGTTCTCAGAACCTTGTAATATCTGGTCTTATCTAGCTAAGGGAAGAGATCCATTCCCATGTTGGAATAAATCAGGAAAATTTAAGACAAGGACTAGAAAGGTTCTTCGAGATCTTTTCTGAATACCAACATACTATTAGCCAAGACATGAAAATCTTAGCCAAGCAGCTTGCCTCAAACCAAGGCAATCAAGAAGCAGGAATCATCAAGGACAGTCTGAATATTATGTCCGAAAAAACTGCTTATAAACTATCTCAAATAGAAAAAAGGATTCTTGAGATAAGGAGCGACTTAGCCTCAGCACAGCATGCTTATCCTTATAAAGGTGTTTTAGATTCCATCAACACAACTGAAAGAAACGTAAAGAATATGGCAGAAAACCTCAAGGATGAAATACTACATAATTTTGATAAAAATATCAAACTTATGGAAGATGCTTGTGCAGCCATCCTGTTGGAAGTCCAGCTTATTAAGGATACTTCTAACCAGATATTAAGAACCTTTCTCCACAATCATAATATTCAATGTACTATGATAAAGGAGATGCACAATAAAATAGATGCTGTACATACACAGCTCCAAGTAGTCGAAAGAACTACCAGAGCCCATGGAGAAAAGATTAATGAATTATCTATATCTCCAGCACAGCCCGGGGTTTCCATCAAAAACACCCAATTAAGACCCGTCCAAAATCCTTTAGGCAGAATTGAATCAAATATGATTCATGTTCAGAATTTTGGGAGAGCATTCAAAAGAAAATGCTCTAAAAAGAAACCCAAAATGAACTAGAACAAAGTTTGGAGAAAATGAATGGCAAATTATAGAAAAGGCCATGGAAGATCAAAAGCTTCCTCCAGTGCGAAATGAAGACCTCTTCCTCTTTGCCAGCAGGCCAATAGGGAAGAATTATGAGATTACTAAATGGGGAAATCTACACAAAGTCGAACATGGAACAACAAAAGGTTCAGGTCTTTGATCCAATATGGATACAGATGGGAAAAGATAAAGGATTTTCTTTTGTCTCTCTAGCCCTCTTCCAGTGTAGAATCCAAGGATTACACAGTCCAGATCCTAACGTTAGGATATGTGTCATCCTGACTGATGAAAGAGTCAAGGATTTTAAAAAGAGTATTGTTGGAATAGGACAACTTGATCTTCTGCAGAATGTTGCCTACTTCAATACAGTTCCAGGATTTGTCATACCAATTCAAGCGGTTGACAATATCAAGCTGATCATAGGAACCAAAGGATATGAAAATTACAATATCGAACATGGTATCCTATCAGTCCAGCATCAAAGCAGAGTCATGCTCACTAATTTTGCTGAAGACGGTATGCTAAAACATATCCAAAAAGGAAGACTAAACGAAGAAGTCTTAGTCAGAACTTCAAGAGATATGGCAGACTATACCTTTGTCAAAGATCCCTACAGCAGGGATGATCAAGAGATCTGAGAATGTGGAATTTTCCAGAATTATTGCCAAAAGTCGAAAAGCAAAAATACAATGCTCTTGACTTTGTGCATCAAGAAGGAAACTCTGTTTCCATAAAATTTGCTGAACCTATAAAGGTTAAGCTTGTGAGTAATGAAGATCTTGAAAAGGAATTCAGGACCCCTACTCAATTCTTTGTTCTCCACTCCTAAGGCGAAGGAAAGCCATAGGAATTCTACAGACGAGAACACTAGCACAAGAAGGCAGTAATTAAATTACTAAGAGCTAATTCTTCAGCTAGTTTATATTCCGAACAGGAATTCTCTTCTAATGTCATAACCATAGAAGAAGCATAGGACTTTGATCAAATCAAGTCATTAATAGAAGGAGAAGATAATCCTTCAAAAATAGAAGCTCAGCCATCCATAATGGCCAATGCTATCAGTATAGATGGTGATCAAGATAGGGAAGAAACTGTACAACCCAATATAGCCTTCAAGGTACCTATCTATCATCACCAAGAAGGAATTGTCACAAAGAAGGGAAAATTCTTTGAAGGCAAAACCTTCATGCCTATTCAGCCTATGGAGCCCACAGGCATTAAACTCCTTCTCGATGGAGTAAGAGACAAAAAGAAGGCTCTAGAAGACTGGAAGAAGCAAATGGAAATTTGCTTCACCATGCACCCAGAATGGGATGCAGCAAGTTGCCATACTTATGCAGAGTTATCCTTTGATGGAATGGTAAAGGACTATATTGAGACCTTGAAGAAAGGACTCACTACAGATCATGTAAACCTTCTCAAAACTTTTGAAGAAGAATACATGAATCAAAGAGATGTAGAAGGATACATCTATCTTTTGAACAAAGAGTTTATTGGCCAAACTGATTTTCTGACTCATAATCAGAAAATAGAGCAAGCAAAATTCAAACTCGCTCAACTTAAGATATGCAATCTTAAGTATATAGAACAATATAGTAACAATTTTAGTACTATATTTTATAAATGCAGGGATGAATCACTTAAAGATGATTACTTCAGAAAAATCCCTACGATTGGAGAACTCATTCTCCAAGCCTATCGCAAATGGCGCGGTAAATTCGATGGAGTTAGATATCTTAAGGATAACACCTTAGGAGAAAGAATTAACTTCACCCAAGATTATATCGCTAATAAAAGAAAAGGCAATAGAGAGAGAAGGCTAATTGAAACAGCCTTTGCTGAGGTCTCTTTTCCCGATGAAAGAGACAATCTTAAAGCCATCCAATGGGGATGTAAAGAAAAGATGCACAAAAAAGAAAAGCATAAACACAAGAAGTTTAAGCATAGAAGAGATGCAGCTTTCTTCCCTAACAAGAAGAAACGCTATAAATTCAGGAAATCTGAAACATTTAAAGACCCTGAAAAGAGGCATAAAAACCTCAAGTGGAGAAAATATTGGAAGAAAAATACTTCCAAACATAGGAGGATTTCTAATTATAGAAAACCCCAAACTCCTGGTCCAACCAAAAAAGAATGTTGGACATGTGGCGAAACTGGACATTTTGCCCCCGACTGTCCTAAGAAGGACATTAAGCACACAAGAGTCAATATGGTTGAACTCATATTACCATACGCCGACTCTTATGATTTTGATATTTTATATCATTCAGAACTGAGAGATATTGATGAAGAATCAGTATACTCAGTTATCACAGATAGTGAAGAAGAAGAAGAAACCCTATCTTCTGAAGATGAAGAACATGAATCTTCATGTAATGTGTACTCCAATGTGGTTACAATCAAACTAGAAGGAGAATCTTCACAAGAACAGCCTCTCTATACAATGTTCGAAAACCAGACCATTAAATGGAAAACAAAAAAATGGTCAGTACACAAACAAAGGTTCAGACAGGAACCTCTTCCAGATGAAATAGCCATTGATTTTAAGGCTATGATCTCCTCAGAAAGCCACAGATGCGAAGAATGTGGATATCCAACTTCCATAGAAATGGAAGAAAAAGGATATACTTTTCATCAACGAGAAGTATAACATTCACTACCATAAAACTTGTTTCATCGCTGTTATACAAGATAACAGGGGAACTCGAGATATGAAGGTAGTATTAAATGCCTTAGGGCAATTTTGGAAAGATATAGAGGAAGCAAGACTCCACTCTTATCTCCAGCAGAGAAAGTTTGAAAGTATTCAAGCTATACCGGAAGAAGACCCTCAGGTCAATTCTGATCCGGAAATTGAAGAAGAAATTCAAGTCAACCAAGATGGAACTACAGATCGAAAACTTAAATCTGTAATAGCCATCAATCATATTGAGGTAAACCTCCATCAACATAATGGCAATCTCCTATTCACTACATTAGTCTTTGCTAATCTAGGAGGCCATTCTATAGAAGCCCTGTTTGACACAGGGTCAAGTACTTCTTTTATCCAAAAAGGAGTAATCCCAGATAGCCATATGGTAGATCTTGAGAAACCATATGTTGGACGAGGAGTGAATGCTATCCCATTCACAATAAAGAGACAAACTACGTCTCTCTTACTTCAGATTCAAAATACCTTTCATAAGGTCAAATTCTTAGAAATTGACACTATGAATGTTAGCGAATCTATCCTTGGGCAAGATTTTCTTGAAGACTTTGACTCTTACACTGTCCAATATAAGCCTGACCCACAACTGGTTCTTACTCTGACACACCCGGCTTTGGTTCTTCCCCTCTTTCACAAGACGGCTACATCCAAGCCTCCTATCAGCGACACAGCAAAGCGTAGTGGTATTGATGGGAACAAGGCACAAGATGCCCTAAGCCCTAAACCCTAAACCCTAAACCCTAAACCCTAAACCCTAAACCCTAAAACCTAAAACCCTAAACCCTAAACCCTAAACCCTAAACCCTATTGATGGGAACAAGGCACAAGATGCCCTAAACCCTAAACCACAACCTTGCAAATGCAAATCCCATGAAAACCAACAAAAAGAATACCAAGATTCGTCTAAACCATGTGCAAATTACTCCCAGAAAGGAAAGGCTTCCTTCCCTAATGATCAATAGCAGTGTTAAACAAACGCTGCAACAATTGACATTACCAGTCCTAGGCAAAAACCCTGTTGCCAGATGGGATAAAGATAAGTATGAATGCATACTTAATCTAAAAGATCCCGAAAGGACTATCAAAGGCAAGGCTTTCCCTGCCAGTGCAGAAGAAATAAGAGAATTCTCTTCTCAAATAAAGGAGCTCCTCGACCAGAAGCTCATCAGGCCTTCCAACAGCCCACATAATAGTCCTGCCTTTTTTGTTTACAAACATTCTGAACAAAAAAGGGGAAAGGCCAGAATGGTTATTGATTATAGAGCATTAAACAATAACCTTATTCAAGACTCTTACAAGATTCCTGATAAGAACAATCTTATCCAACTCATAGACAAAAGAGTCTATTTCAGCAAATTCGACTGCACCCCAAACCCCAAACCCCAAAACCCAAACCCAAAACCCAAAACCCTAAACCCTAAACCCTAAACCCTAAACCCTAAACCCTAAACCCTAAACCCTAAACCCTCAACCCTAAACCCTAAAACCCTAAACCCTAAACCCTAAACCCTAAACCCTAAAACCCCTAAACCCTAAACCCTTAAACCCTAAACCCTAAACCCTAAACCCTAAAACCCTAAAACCCTAAACCCTAAACCCTAAAATCCAAACCCTAAACCCTAAACCCTAAACCCTAAACCCCTAAACCCTAAACCCTAAACCCTAAACCCTAAACCCCTAAACCCTAAACCCTAAACCCCTAACCCTAAACCCTAAACCCCAAACCCTAAACCCTAAACCCTAAACCCTAAACCCTAAACCCTAAACCCTAAACCCTAAACCCTAACCCTAAACCTTAAACCCTAAACCCTAAACCCTAAACCCTAAACCCTAAACCCTAAACCCTAAACCCTTAAACCCTAAACTATGGGGCGATACACCAAACGTTTCTCTAAATTGTCTCCATAGGACTCTGCCATGGTGCTCTTGTATGTCGCTTATGACTCCGTACAACTCCATTTACAGTCCTCTATGTTTAAGGACAGCACTGTATATTTTAGCATTAGTAGCTACTAAGGTTTCTTCTAGACCAAAATTTTGGTACCCAGTGAGCATGGTTTCTAAGATAAAAATTATGTAATCTGGAGTCCAACTTTGTGCTGGAAATTCTCTTAAAAACATATTCATATTGTAAAAATAATCTGGAGGCCTAAAAGGGTAATCAGTTTTACTGTTATTTAAATTGTCACATAGGGTATTCCAAGCATCTTTGCATTCTTGTATTAGCTCACTAACCCTTGGGTGCATCCCTTGAGCTTCCCTATTCAAGTCTAGATAAGGCTTGACTGGCCTTGGTACAAGACTATGCTGTTCAGCATGGGTAAGTGCTTCCTGGAAGGTTGCTAAATGATAATTAATGCTTGGAGAGAAATCAGCATATGCTGCATGAAATTCTGCCAAGACATAGCTCATAGCTAACATGGTCTTAACACGAGTCCTATCCTGTCGGTAGGTTTGTGCTAAGGCCCTCTTAATAGTCCTGAGCTTATGCATAAAAGTAGTCAGGATTATTCTCTGCTGCAAGAAGGTCACATCTATATCAGGCCTAGTTTGAGTTGAGTACAAGATTTCTTCTAAAAGGAAAGTCCTTCTTCTAATCTTAAGGGTTTCTAAAATTACCTCGATATTAGGGAGGTAGCCTGTAGATCCATATTCATGGAAGTAGTCACTGAGATCCTTAATGTCTTCATCTAGTGAAGCTAAATATCTTCCAGACCTACCTTGATCCATATATAACTGATACACAGGATTATGACTGGAGTTTTCATAATATGGAAGCTCCACAAAGATAGGTAGTTCTGAGATTGGATCCATGTCTGGATCATCAAGCGGATTTGATGTTCCTGGAACATCTACCATCTCTGAATGGTTGAGCAGTCAACCAAGGTTCGAATGGCTCTGATACCAATACTACAATTTCTCTTCAAAATTCTTATTTCTCTCCAAAATTCTTTAAAACAGGTTGCAAATATGAAGCAAAAGATAGAGAAAAACAGTTGTAAAGAAATGGATAACTAAAGAGAGTTCTTCCCAAACTATACAGACTAGTAGTGTATATTATCGTAGGATAAGACATAATATAATGTGGGTTATGGTCCACCTATGCTTCCGGTAATCTTAGTTCTCTTATGCAAAACTCAAAGAGAAACAGTATCACTGTTTAGTTATTGCAGCAGGACTCATCTTCTACCACCTACAGTACCCGGACAAAACGCCTGAACGCCTTCCACGGCTATGGCAACAGTCCGTACAGAGGTTACAGGTATCACTATGGCCTCCTACAATGCTCAAATGCAGAGAAATAAAATAACAGAGACATAATGGTGAAAGATAACTTACATTACATTACAGATTATCAAAGAAAATACATTACTACATTGTCTGAAAGCTTAGGAAGAAGCCCTCCCAGCTACCCTGGGGGGTTTAGCTACTCATACCTCTGCAAGCTCTTCAAAATAAAAGTCTAATATCTTCTCCAGAATTTTTTCGGTGTGTCTCTTTTTTGCATGGAGAATGGCCTTTTATAGGCGCTTGAGGGATGGTTTCTAGAAACACTATTACATATTTTATTCTAACTTATCACAAGACCTACAGTTTATTACATAATTGTAACCAGACATAATGATGGTTGTCTGCCATCCTTCACGTGGGCAGTATGGCCTCACTTCTCCTCAATTCTCTGTAGATGCCAGAGTGGTTCTTATCTTCTTTGGATACCAAAGTTCTTGTTTTATTATGTTTTTACTTTTGCTTCGGTTCCTGTGCTGCATGTGGAGGCCTCCATATCGAATCCTTCAGTAACCGAGCTGGCTTGTCGGGTCAGCTTTGGGTCAGGTTCTGGGTCCACAAAAAGAGCAGGGGCAATGTCTTCTGCTGCCTCCAGGATTGTGGGATCAGTTATCCCAAGTGTTGTAGCTTCTGCCAATGAACATGGAAGATTGATCTGGAGTGGGGCATGGCCTTCCTTTATCTTTTCTACAGTACCCGTCCCGATGACTTCAGGGGCTTGGATGACGACCGTTGGAGTGCAGTGTAGAGTGTAGTACTTGATTCCACATTCTTCTAATGAATGGGCAATGGCTTCTATATTAACTGCCCTTTGACTGAAGATGTCAATTCGAGCATATTTTTCTTTTATCTCTATGAGATCGTAATCGATCACTTCATGTCTCTTAATATTAGGGTGTATCCTAATTAAGGTAAAATTGCCAGGGGCTAGGACATGGGTTTCTAACATATATGGATAATCTTTAATTATTTTTTTCAGAATTTTAGAAATTTCTAGGGGAATAATTCCTAAGCATATTTCTTCATAAATGTTAATATACTTAATAAATCCAGCATTGAAGAGTAGCCTCTTCTTTTCTTCTATTATCTCGAATTTGGGTCCTTCATATACCCATATTACTGGCTATATTGGAGAACCGATTAGGTCCATCCCATCCTCAGATTTAATGCTCATTTTTTGAGTCATAAGTGCAGCTGCTTTATTATACATATTTAATGTATCAATATCTTCATGTTGTCTCCTCCCAGATATTTTCAGAGAGACAGCAAAACTCTGCTTTTTGTAGGTGAAAATTTCATTCACCTTGGTGGCTTCTGAATAGGATGTATTTCCTGTAGTACTGATGAGTTCTTTCACATATTGGCCTATCTGGAACTCTTTCTGAGCCAAGAGGAGTCTGTCTGTTCTCATTACTCTTAATGCTGCTATGACAGCCTGTTTCAACTCAATTATATGGTTATCGTTGATAGATTTCCATATGTTGTCTGCAATAAGGAGCTCTGGTTTGGTAAACTCCTTTCTAATGATGCCTATTGGGAATTGTTCTTGGAAAGGACAATTCCTTAGGAAGACATTTCCGACCATGTTTCTACTATTGTATTCTTCTCTTACAAATCTTGGAGGGTAACATGGTTCGTCTATGCTGCTAATTATTTTGGTAGGAGCATAGTACTCAATAGGAGTCATTTGTGCTCCTCTTCCTTGGACTTTAGTCCATTCTTCTTCCTTAACCTCGTCAGTTTTGGTAATTTGTTTCGCCTCTACTTGTTCTTCAGAACTGCTGCTTCCTCCGATTGCCATTTGGCTCATCCTCCTCTGATATTCCAAAAATTGCTGGAATTGTTCTTGATGGTATTGCTCAAATTGCATATTGCTTTGATACGGGGACATCCGTCCTCTTCCTTGATAGGTCCTTCCTCTTCCTCTTCCTAACATCTGTAGAAGAAAACATTGGGTGATGTCAGGATAATTACATGGATTAGAGAAGACCTTTTCTCTGGATATAATATCAACAAGCTCATTACTTTTTCCAGATACATGTTTTACTTCATAGTCAAACTCATTTAAGAATTGGTGCCAGTTTATTAGTCGCCTTTGAGTGAATTTTGTTAATTGGGCATTCTTAAAAAACTGTACGAATTTTGAGTCTGTTTCTACCAGAAACCTCTTAGGCCTAAGGAATAAGGCATATTTTTCTATTCCTAAGACTACAGCTAGAAGCTCTTTTTCATGAGCATGGTAGTTTACCTGAGCTGTGGTAAATGTTCCTGATTTATAACAGCAAATGTGCCGTTTTCTTTCATTATCATTGGGTTTAATAGTCATATAGACTACTCCCCATTGATACTCAGAAGCATCTGTTTTTAAGACAAAATTATCCTCAGTGCTGGGTAATGCTAGAGGAGGAATAGATTTAACTATTTCTCTTAATTCAAGGATGACTTCTTTATCTCTTTCATCCCATGTGAAAGGGTTAGTTTCCTCTGTCTTTTTTAATTTTGAAGACAGGCTAGTTATATATTTGGCCAAGTCTTTAATGAAGTCATTGGCACAGTTTAGGATACCTAAGTAGCTTTGCAGTTGTTTCCTACTTGTTATCCTATCAGGAAATTCAAGGATTTTCTTAACTATATGGTCCTGTAAGGCCACACTTCCTTGGTGTATATGAACTCCTAAGAAGTCTATTTCCTTTTTGCACAGTTCATACTTGGTTTCTGAAATAACTATCCCATGTTTATCAAATTCTCCTAGGATAGCTTTCACATGTTTAAGATGTTCTGTTTCAGTGTAGGAGGCAACTAGGACATCGTCTATATAAACCATGCAATAATCAAGATGGTCCCTAAAAATGTCATCCATCCTTCTTTGGAAGACTTGGGGTGCTATACTTAGTCCAAAGGGCATGACTAACCACTCGTATTTCCCTCTTGGGATACTAAATGCGGTCCATGGTATGGAATCTTTGTGCATTCTTACCTGCCAAAATCATGACTTACAGTCAAATTTACTAAACCAGGTCCTTTTATCAATTAATTGGATAAGGTTGTTCTTATCTGGTATCTTATAACTATCTGGAACTAAATTGTTGTTCAGGGCTCTATAATCTATGACCATCCGGGCTTTTCCTCTTTTTTGCTCTGCATGCTTGTATACAAAGAAAGCTGGGCTGTTATGAGGGCTTTTGGAAGGTTGGATAAGTTTTTGGTCAAGTAGTTCTTTAATTTGTTTGGAAAATTCTTTAATTTCCTCAACACTTGCTGGGAAGGCCTTTCCATTAATGGTTCTTTCTGGGTCCTTTATATTGAGGATACATTCATATTTATCCTTTTCCCACCTGGCAATAGGATCTTTACCTAGGACAGGCTTGGTTAGCCTTTCGAGGGTTTGCTTAATTTTTGATTTGTTCTGGATAAGAGAAGGGGGTTTTTGTTTCTTTCCTTGATTAGCAGGTTTTTTGTGCTTTGCTTTATTGATATTTACATGTGCATTATGGAGGATGATATCTGCAAGGTAAGTATCTATCTGGGATTCTTGGCAAACCAGGCAGGTGTGGAGATTGCATTTGCAATTCTGTTTAGGTTTAGGGTTTAGGCAGGCTCTGGTTGCTTCCTCTTCTGCTTCGTCCCTACTACCACCACACTTCTGGGCATTTCTGAAGGTTGTTAGATAGCGATCCCGCTTGGTAAAGAGGGGGAGAATGGATTCTACTTGAAAACCTTAAAAAAGGGACTACCCCCCAACAAAGGATTCTACTTAACAAATTCAATGAAGAATATGCTGATCAGAGAAATGTAGATGGCTACATTTACCTCATAGCTAGAGAGTTTATAGGACAAACTAAAGCCATAACTCTCAATAAAGAACAAGAGGAAGCTAAATACAAAATGACACAATTAAAAATTTGTAATTTAAAATATCTAGAACAATACAGTAATAACTTTAAGACATTGTTCTACAAATGCGAAGATGATAATTTGAAAGATGAATATTTTAGAAAAATCCCTGAAATAGGAGAATACCTTTTGCAAAATTATCGGGAATGGAAAGGGAAATATGATGGAAACCAGTATCTAAAAGATGATACCTTAGGAGAAAGAATCAATTTTACCCAAGATTATATAGCTCGAAAAAAGCAGCGAGACAAAGAAAGAAAGGTTATGGAAAAAGCCTTTTCAGAGATTTCTTTCAAAGATGAAAGAGATACGGAAGTCCCAAACCAATGGGGATGTTCTGACCATATGCATAAAAAAGAAAAACATAAACATAAAACACATAATAACAAGAAAAGATATAGATTCAGAAAGTCTACAACTTTCCGTAATCCAGAGAAAAGGCACAAACATTTTAAGCAGAGAAAATATTGGAGAAAAGAAAACTCTAATAATAAAAGAATCCCTAATTATAGGAAAATAAAAACTGAAGAAGCCAACAATAAAGAATGTTGGACTTGTGGAGAAACAGGACACTTTGCTCCTAATTGTCCTAAAAGAAATCAAAAACAAATTAGAGTAAATATTGTAGAATTAATCCTACCTGAAGCCGACTCTCAAGGATTTGATATTCTATATCATTTTGAAATTCGAGAAATAGATGAAGACTCGGTCTACTCTGTGGAAACAGATGATGAATCCTCTGACAATGAAACAGAAGAGCCTCCATGCTCAGATTGCTACCTCAATGTTCATACTATCAAACATGAAGGTGAACCTTCTTCCTACGGTTCACCTTATATTGAGTTTGAAGCATTGCCACTAACTTGGAAGAGTAAAAAATGGAGGCAGAAAGAATGGAAACATAGAGACCCGATTGCTCATGAAATCAGCATAGAATTCGAAGCAGTCACTTCTGCCTACTCACATACATGTGAAGAATGTGGTTACCCTACGGAGGTAGGACATCGAGAAGAGAATATCCTTTTTGTTAGTATAACTTATAATCTCCATTACCATAAAACTTGCTTCTTTGCAGTTATTCAGGATAACAGAGGCCACGAAGCCGTCCAAACCATCTTAAAAACATTAGGGGAATTTTGGACGGATATTGAAGAAGCTAGACTCATTCAATACCTTACTCAAAGGGAAAAAGGCTTAACCAGAGCCTCCACACCCCTTATCCAAGAACTCAGCTCCCAAGAAGAACTCCCTATACAGTTAGCACAGGATGACCCTCCTTTGGATAGGAAACAAAAAAGCCCTATCACAAATAGCATCCATATTAAGGTTAATGCCTACCAGCATCAAGGGGACTTGCTCTTTGCAACCCTTCACCTTGCTAATCTAGGAAACAAAGCTATTGAAGCCTTAGTGGATACTGGTTCCACTAATTCCTTCGTTAAGAAAGGAGTAACCCCTGACTGCTATATGGTCGATCTTGAGACACCTTATGAGGGAACTGGAGCAAATTCTATTCCTTTTTATATGAAAAGGCAATCAAAGTCTCTCCTTCTCAATGTTGCCAATACTCTATTCAAAATAAAGTTCCTCGAGGTCTCTGATATGAATGTCAGCGACTCTATCCTCGGCTTAGATTTCTTAGCCGATTTTGATAAATACACCTTCCAGCACTATCCAAAACTCCAACTAGTTTTGACTCTAGCAAACAGTGATTCCATTCTCCCCCTCTTTACCAAGCGGGATCGCTATCTAAAAACCTTCAGAGATGCCCAGAAGCGTGGTGGTAGTAGGCACGAAGCAGAAGAGGAAGCAACCAGAGCCTGCCTAAACCCTAAACCCTAAACCCTAAACCCTAAACCCTAAACCCTAAACCGTAACCCCTAACCCCTAAACCCTAAACCCTAACCCCTAAACCCTAAACCCGAAACCCAAAACCCTAAACCCTAAACCCTAAAAAAACCCCAAACCCTAAACCATAAAAAAACCCTAAACCCTAAACCATAAAAAAAACCCCAAACCCCAAACACCAAACCCCAAACCCTAAACCCTACACCCCAAACCCTAGACCCTAGACCCTAGACCCTAAACCCAAACCCTAACCCCTAGACCTTAACCCAAACCCCTAAACCCGAAACCCTAAACCCTAAACCCGGAACCCCAAACCCGGAACCCGGAACCCCCAACCCCAAACCCTGAACCCGGAACCCCAAACCCCAAACCCCAAACCCTAAGCCCTGACCCCAAACCCTGAACCCCCAAACCCTGAACCCTGAACCCCCAAACCCTAAAACCCCAAACCCCAACCCTGAACCCTAAACCCTAAACCCTAAACCCCGAACCCCGAACCCTAAACCCTAAAACCCTAAACCCCAAACCCCGAACCCCAAACCCTAAAACCCTAAACCCTAAAAAAACCCTAAACCCTAAACCCTAAAAAATCCTAAACCCTAAGAAACCCTAAACCCCAAACCCTAAACCCTAAAACCCTAAACCCTAAACCCTAAACCCTAATGAGAAGTTCAAGAATTCTCATCGCAGAGGAAAAAATTAATGTTAATCAATATGTTAGAGAACTGATTAACAATACAGGAATAATATCATACCCCGGAGCAGCCAGAGAAGCAGAGAATTTCACCTATAAGAGACATAATTTTAGTGTCATCCTTTCAGCAACCACCAAAGGAGAACCTGAGAGTCCAGAAACAATGTATCTCTACAATCGGGCGGCCTCCCTAATGACCCAGATGGTTACTTTTGGAATTAAGATTGGAATGGAATTTATCCCAAGAGGATGCAAATCAATTCCATTACTCTGGATTACTGATAAAACCAGCTATGAAATCCAAGAAGAGCAGAGACAAGCCCTGTTTCAGGCAAGATTTATTCGGTACATTGATGTGCTTGATAAAAAATCTCTAAACATCCTACCCCATGAAATTAGTAGGATCTTGGAGAAAATTGCCAAGACATATCCATATACTCTGGCAACATACACCCTTGCTCCAGGAGATTTTATTCCGGTTCAAATTTACCCCACGCTCAAGGAATTAATGAGCATTACAATTGGGGACATTGACCCACGAGAGAAATACAGCATAAAAGAGATTTTTCAGCAGAGAGCCCTCTATATAGAGGACATTAGTCTCCAACTAGGAGAAAAAGGTGAAGAATGGTATACTCTCCACTATTCTTCCAAATTAATCATCCAAGCCCTCGAAGTGATGGGCACAGGAACAGTAGAAAGGATTAAAGAAGGACATACTCCCCTTAAAATCCTTCTGCCATGTTCTCTACCAGAGATTGCAGCCCTGGGAATGACAAAAGCAAATATCCTAAGGGCCGCAAAGAAGATTGCACCTGCTCTCCTAATGGATCCCAAAACTGGTTCAGTTTTGATGGATTGCCAAGCCAGCTCGCTTACCGACAGATCCAATATTGACAGTACCTGCAGCACAGAAGCCAAGGAGCAGTCAAAAGCAGAAGATAATTGAACCCGTGATCCATCCTCAAAATACGTTAAGGATATAAAGAAGAAACAGTGGGACATGCACATATAATTGTGCTAAAGCAGAGACAGCTGGTCATCATGAAGCACACAGTGGCCTCGTGATAAGCTTTTGTAAATAGTAAACTCGTGACGAGTTTTTTAATCTTTCTTTTATTTCTTAAGTTTGATAAAACCTTGGAATCCGGCACCTTGTTTTGCCTATAAAAGGATTCAGCTTGTAGCAGAACCCTCATAGGAAGTTAGAGGCAAAGGAAATCTGAAAAGCTTTGTGAAGGCATGGTAGTGTGAAGCTCTTCCAGGATAGCTGGAAGGGCATCTCTCTAAGATGTACTGTTCTATCTTGTAAATTACTTTGATAATTTGTAATAATATATTAGTTATATCCATAATTATGTTTCTGTTCTTTTACTTCTCTGCATTCCATGAAAGGATAGTGTAAGAGGCCATAGTGAGACCTGTAACCTCTGTATGGACACTTGGGACAGCTGCCGTTAGCCGCAGAAGGCGTTGAGGCATTGTGTCCATTTCTTGTCCGAGTATTGTAGGTAGTTGAAGATGAGTCTTGTTTGCATTATTTTATTTAGAAGGAGAGAACTAGGATTACCGAAAGCATAGGTGGACCATAACCCACGTATTATTCCATTTTATGCTAGTGATTTATATGCTGTCTATGAGAGTGCCCTAACAGTTACTCTTTCTCATCATATATGTTTTCACTCTGCATAATCTTCTACAAACTCTTGTTATTTTGTTATCTGTTTACTCTTTTGCTTATAGAAGTTTTAATTTTGTTAAGAATCGCACAGTTGGTATCAGAGCCAGCCTTTCTTGGCTGACTCCTTAAGATGACTGATATTCCAGGAACATCTGGAAATGCACAGTTTCGTAGCTCATCCGGTGATCCCATCAGCAAGCTACCTATATATGTAGAGATTCCCTATTATGAGAACTCTATGGAGACCCGATATACCAAATATATACGGATGCACGTTCTGTCTTACATCTCCAATCTTTAGACAGAAATATGATGGATCTACAAAGATTTGTCAGAAGGGGTAACTTAGACCTCCCCAATATTGATGTCATCATCGACATACTTGGTGAAAGAAGAAGAACAGTCCTTCTAGAGGACATACTCTTTTTAACCCAGCAGAGATGAGATCTGGACATTATCTTTTTGGAACGTAGAATCATTCTCACCACTTTTCTACATAGGTTGAGAATAATTATAGCTACCTTAAGACAATTTATGTCTCAAGATGAATATAATCCTAGAGTAAAGGTAGCCATTGATCATATTAGAGCAGAATATTATACTGCTTATGCTCAACTTTGTTCATGTATTCCAGAGTATAATACTATATTCCAGGAAGCTAAAGTCCATGCTGAGCAACAAGGATTCCTTGCAAGACCAGTAAGACCCTATCTGGATTTCAACATACTCCCTCAACAACCTCACCCAGAAGTTGTTGAATTAATGGCCCAATGCAAAAGAGAATTGAGAATCTTACTTGAGGCCATAATAGATCCATCATATGCTGACCCTCCTAACTACTTTCAAGATTTATCTACATTCTTGGAAGAATTTCAAGTACAACACTAGACTCAAGAATATATTATCTTTATATTAAAAAAGATAAAGATTGAGATAGAAAACTATTATCTGGAGGAATTTCTGAGAAAAATAGATTCCAGACTTTATACAACTGTTGTTGAACACAGAGCCTTACTTAGAAAAAATACGCCTCTATATGAAGACCATACAATCCCATCATCGATACTTCTTATGGGAAGAATTTAGAAATTTTATGGCGTCACTCCACAAACATATTTTGTTGAACCATTCAATAAATTTAGAAACCATGAACAAAATTATGAGGCAGCTATTCAACAAGGCCTGATTAGTTTTGCTCAACTAAAGAAGGACAAGGAAAACCCTTCAATTAAGAACATTCCTCCAGTTAATCATGACTGAACAAAACCCTTTTAGGTCCAAGCAGAGACCCTCCTTGGTAACCCGCATATACTCTTGGATATATGGGACCAATGACTTTAGAGAAAACAATTATGTTCTCCTTATAGGAAACCATAGGCCAAATTCAGAATGTTGGCATGGAGGTATTTTACCTTTCCAACATACTCCTCACATCCACAAACCAGATCCTGACATAAAAGATCTTGTTGCCTTAGGAAACTATCTTAGTGATAGAATGAATTGGATGTTTGAAGCCATAGGGAAACTGAGTGTTACCCAAGCTGAGATAGCTAATGAATCTATTACAAAAATAGATCTAATTACCTATGCCTTAGACCAAATTGGGAAAGAAATTCCTGAAAATTTTGGAGAAGCCTTCCAACAGATGTATGTTGGTTCTTTTGAAGAAAAAGCTCCAAATGAAAAAATAGTTGAACATTTGGAACAATTAAGTAAAGAAATAAATACTATTTCTCAAAGACTGAAAGCCATTGAAAAGGCTATTGGATTAGATCTAAGTGGTTCACCATGAATATTGTCAAGTATGAAAACCCACTTAAAGCACAGGAAGTGACTGCTACTTCAATGGATGAATTCCTGTTTAGAATTCAAAATGTCATTACCACAGGGGGACATAAATACCTGATTCAGGAAACCCAGCTAGAAAAACTTTCTAGCATTCAGTTCAACCAAGCCATAGGACATTCCCAAAATTTCCTACCCACTGGTCTGGTACAACTCAAAGAAGAGTTGTATACCCATATTGGTACCAATCAAGAAAACCTCAGAAAAGGATGGGAAAGATTTTTCCAAATCTTTACAGAGTACCAACTCAATCTTAGCCAAGCTTTATCTGGCCTTTTAGCCCAGCTAAAACCTTTGGAAAACATTAGAGAAAATAACAAAGCCCTCTCTGATATTCATGAAGCCCTAAGTAGCATTGATAACAAGTTAAAAGATGAACTATCCCAGACAAACAAAAGGATAGAAGAAACCAGAATTAATTTTGCTACTGCTCATCACACATACCCTTATAAAGGTATATTAGATGCTATTCTTTCTGCAGAAAGGAATATAAAAACCCTAGCAGAAGAAATCAGAGAAGACATCCTATTAAGTTTCGACAAAAAAATCAAACTAATAGAAGATGCCTGTGCTGCGATATTACTAGAAACATCTCTTCCCAGTAATATCCTTCACCAAAATCTCGAAAATCATAACACACAGTGTGCTATGGTAAAAGAAATTTATAACAAGGTCAGTACTATTCAGACCTCTTTATATAAGGTAGAAAAAACTACCCAAGCTCAGGAAGAAAAGATTAACTCATTAATCACATTTTCTTTTAAGGGGAAAAAACCAATCATACCCCAAAGGCAGAGTGTCCAATTGAGACCCGTTGAACCACCAATAGGTCAAATAGGATTAAATATGCTTCAGATAAAAAAATTTGGTAGAAAACTTAGACAAAAGTGTTCTAAGAAAAAACCAAAGATGAACTGGAACAAATTCGTAGAAAATGAATGGAAAATTATTGAGAAAGCTATGATTGAACAAAATCTTCCCCCTGATAGAAATGAAGACCTTTTCAAATTCGCAGACAAACCTGTAGGAGAAGGGTATGAGATCACCAAATGGGGTAACCTTGAAACCCTCACACGGATAGTCCAGAAATTCGATGTTTTTCATCCGGACTGGATTAGGGAAGGAATAACAAAAGTTTTTTCCTTCGTTTCCCATCGTCTCTTCCAATGTAGGCTTCAAGGACTACATAGCCCAGACCCTAATGTGAGAATTTGCACTGTCCTCGTAGATGAAAGAATCGCGGACTTTAAGACAAGCATCATAGGAATAGGACAAATCGAACTATTACAAAATGTTACCTATTTCAGTGTAATACCTGGATTTGTCCTGCCAATCGAAGCAGCCAAGGACATCGAGCTAATAATTGCTACTCAAGGTTATGAACAATATAACATTGAGAAAGGAATACTATCTATCCACCATCAGAGCAGAGTTATGTTTACCAACTTTGCTCAAGATGGTCTACTTCCTACAATTCAAAAGGGAAGATCGAATGAAGAAGTCCTTGTCAGGACTACCAGAGATATGGTAGATTACACTTTTGTTAAAGTACTAGCAAAAGGAATGCTTAATAATCTACAAATGTGGAACTTCCCACAAATTCAGCCTGCAAAAGCAAAAAAGTACAATCTCCTAGAATTTGTACATCAAGATAAAGAAACAAACAATGTTAGTTGAAATTTGGACAACCAACCTTGGTTAAAAAAATAACCAATTAAGAATTAGAAGAAGAGTTTAACACGCCTACTCAATCTTATTTTAATAATCCAGAAATGGTTGAAAACCCTCAGCCAAATTTCCATGGGAGATCTTTTGACAAACCTCATAATATAAAAAGACCTATAGTAAAATTACTGCGAACCAATTCATCATCCAGCCTAGGATCAAATCCTAGAATTAGCTTTAATATGATGAATTTTGAGAAAGCTGAAAACTTCAAAGAAATTGAAAAAATGATAAAACAAAGCAACTCTTCGAAAATAGAAGCTCAGCCATCCATATTCCTGAATATGTATATAGATGGAGATGATGAAGAAAGGGGAGAAACAGAGAAAACTAAAGTAGTTTTCAAAACTCCAATATACTCCAAACCAGATAATTCTTTCCAAAAAAAGGGAAAGAATATCTTTGAAGGCAAAACCTTCATGGCAGAGAAACCAATGAATCCAACAGGTATTATTCTCAATCTAGATAATGTTAGAGATATCAAAAAGGCTCTAACACATTGGAAAAAGAAAATGCATGTTGTTTTTACGATGCATTCAGAATGGGATGTTGACAGTTGTCACGCCTATGCAGAGCTATCCTTTGCTAGAACTGTAGAAACCTACATGAAGACCTTAAAAAAAGGTTTAACCTAGCAAAAAAGAGATCTACTTAGAAAAGCTAAAGAAAAACACAGGGGAAATGAGAGATGCGTAGATTCATATGTCTACCTTATATCTAGAGAGTTCATTGGTCAGAATACAACTGTATCTCTCAGTAAAGAACAAGAACAAGCTATATTCAAACTAGCACAATTAAAAATCTGCAACCTCAGATATATTGAAGAATATAGCAATAATTTTAAATTGCTATTTTACAAATGTGAGGACGATAGTCTGAAAGACGACTATTTTAGAAAAATGCCCATCATAGGAGAATATATCCTCCAAGCCTACCAGAAATGGAAAGGAAAGAATGATGGAATTCAATACCTCAAAGATGATACCCTAGGTGAAAGGATAAACTTCACCCAAGACTATATCGCTTGAAAAAGAAGAAGCGATAAAGAAAGAAAGCCAATTGAGAAAGCTTTCTCTGAAGTCTCTTTCAAAGATGAAAGAGATACTGAGATCCCTATTCAATTGGAATGTTCTAAACATTTCCACAGGAAAAAAAAATGCAAAAAATTCAGAACCCATGGAAACGACAATCCTTTTCCTCATAAGAAAAAGAGGAAACATTATAGATTCAGGAAATCTAGAACTTTTAGAAATCCTGAAAAAAGATATAAAAACTTCAAGCAGAGGAGCTATTGGAAGAGAAATGACTCTACCAGTAAGAGAGTTCCTAATTATAGGAAAAATCCTGATTCCAACAATAAATAATGTTGGACATGTGGAGAGACTGGACATTTTGCTCCAGCTTGCCCAAAGAAAAGCAAGAAAGACATCAGGGTCAATATGGTTGAACTTATCATACCTGATGCTGTTGAGCAAGAATTTGATATCTTGTATCATTTAGAATTAAGAGAAATTGATGAAGAATCTGTATATTCTGCATATACGGATGATGAAGATGAAGATACTCACTCATCTTCTACTGATGAAGAGCAATAAGAAGAACTATGTTCTTCTTCTTTTGAAGAAATTCACTGTAATGTTTATACAATGAAAATGGAACCCGGAGAACCCTCTAATAGGACTCCTTACTCCAAAATTGCAGAACAAGGTCTCACCTGGTCAAGTAAAAAATGGTCTCTCAAAAAATGGAAATACAAAGACCCTCCACCTGACGAGATAGCAGTAACATTCCAAGCCATGCTATCCACTGACAAACATTTATGTGAAGAATGTGGACACTCTACCACTACAAGTGGAAAGGAGGATGATCTTATTTTTGTCGAAATCAGACATCGCCTGCATTTTCATAAGACTTGCTTTTTAGCAGTCCTTCATGATAATAGAGGACAATATGCAGTAAATACTATCTTTGACCATCTAGGAAAGCTCTGGCGAATCTTAGAAGAGCAAATGCTTCTTCAATATTTACAACAACAAAATAACAACAGAGATATTCTTCTCATCAAATCTCAAAGTGATGATGAATCTAATGTTCAATCTCTCGGAGACACTAATCCGAATTTACCAATTGCTATTCAAAACAATAGCATTGAATTATATGCTTATCAGCATACTGGTGATCTCCTTTTCAGCCAATTAATCATTGCTAATCTCGGCAATAAACGGATCAAAGCCCTTCTTGATACAGGTGCTACTACATCCTTCATAAAAAAAAAAGTCCTTATTCCAGATAGCCATATGGAAACCTTAGACGTTCCATGGACCGGTGCAGGTGCTAATTCAGTACCCTTCGTAGTTAGGAGACAGAATACTTCTCTTATCCTCAAGATCAACAATACCTTGCACAAAACTTCGATTCCTTGAAATTGAAAATATAAATGTCAGTGAAGCTATTCTAGGGATGGATTTCCTAGAAGATTTTGACGAATACACCATCCAGCTTCAACTCGAACCAAACTCGGTTCTCTTCCTCAGGTCTGACTCTATTACCCTTCCCCTTTTCTCCAAAAAAAGAAAGTACATGAGTACCTTCAGAGAAGCTGTGAAATGTAGTGGTACTAGGGATACAGATGCAGACCAAGACAATGGCCTAAACCATAAACCTTAAACCTTAAACCCAAAACCCCAAACCCTAAACCCTAACCCCAAACCCTAAACCCCAAACCCTAACCACAAACCCTAAAACCCCAAACCCTAAACCCCAAACCCTAAACCCCAAACCCCAAACCCCAAACCCTAAACCCCAAAACTCCAAACCCCAAACCCTAAACCCCAAAACCCCCAAACCCAAAACCCGAAACCCTAAAACCTAAACCCTAAACCCGAAACTCCAAACCCCAAACCCCAAACCCCAAATCCCAAACCCGAAACCCTAGACCCTAGAACCCTAGACCCTAAACCCTAAACCCTAAATTAATATCCGATTATCAAACAGATGATCGAACATTAGGTTCCGAACATCCAGTGCCGTTTCGAATATTAGTTTCTGATCAATAATAAAAAGTTCGAACACATGATTCCGATCAATAATAAAAAGTCCGAACTATCAGTACCGAACAGATCGCGGTGCAGGAAAGAAAAAATAATTTAGAAAAATCACACCAATTCAACTACACAGTAAATATATTCATTATGCGATAACTATCATAGCATTGGAATCCTTTGAACATATTTTTATGCAAAATAGTTGCTGCATTGACCTATTTGTGAAAAAAAAAAACACAATGAGAATGGTGAAGAAGGAAGGTGACTTATCAAATGTTTAAAAATGGAGGTTTCACTACGCAAAAGAAGTTAGGTGACTTACCAATAGATTCGTTCCCTTCACTTGACTTCACTTGGTTTCGTCAAGGAGTGAATAGCCTCTTGCAGCACGCCGTTTCCGGTGACAGAACATGACTCGTTTGGAGAGGAGATGAACAGGTGTGTGGGGAGAGAAGTGATGAACGTGTGTGGGTAGAGAGGGGTAGTTTGGGTATATTGATGGGTGCAGAGGGTAAAATTTATAAAAATTCAACTTTTATAAATCGGTGTGGAGAGAAATTCGGTGGGAAGAGCCAAAAAACGCCGTGCCAATAGAACTCCCCCTCTTAATGATAATTTTATCATGTACTCAACTGTGCGGTGGGACCTATTAATTTTTAGCCGAAATTTAATGATTTAGATATAAAGGGATGAGATTTATCTTCAACAGCGCAGGATTATCCCAGTGTGGGCCCTACAGTAGAGTTTCATTTAAACAGCTGGGACAAAGGATCTAGGCCTGCAGCAATGATGGCACCATCGACAATGGGTCCCACAGGTCACTCAATCATGGAGGTCAATTCGGAAATTGAAAGGGAAAGATCGAAATTTGGTGGGCCAGCGTGCAAATATCATCATTACCTTTTCAAATTAATTAGAAAGTGCCAGCTGTGAATTCCCGCGTACTTATTTGGCAAGTTTCGCCGCGTCCAACGGCAAGTTTTCGCGCCCTCATGTGGCTATTTATAAGCGACCTCCCTGCTAACGTTTGCTTCTTCAGCACGCCTTAATTCCTCACACACCCATCTTTCTATCTAAAGAGGGAAGACGAAATCCATGGAAAACAAAGAAGACAAGCAAAAGCGAATCGAACTTCTCTTTCTTGGATCTTCTGATTGGGGAAATGGTTGTTGCTGCAGTGCTGGAAGAATTACATGGATCGGCAAATGCATCTTCTCGTATTGCAAAACCCTAATCGAAGTCGAGAGCGATGTCAAAGCCAAAAGAATCCAGGTATTTAGGTTTCTGATCTTTTTTTTCTCCAATATTTAGGGTTTCTTTTGATAAATTCTTTCTTGATTTCTTTCTTCATTGTGTTTTGTTCAGTAGTTTGATAAGTTGGCGAGGATTGAATCTTAGGTTTTTGGGAAATGTAGGGTTTGTTTGCTTTGTATTTCTGATTTAACAACAAAATATGCATCTGATGATTGGAAATTTTGGTTCTGTCCATGTGAGGCCTGAGTTCTTGGTGGTTTAATGACGTTCATTTACTATAGCCTTACAAAGGAATTGCAGTGGTGGGAAGGACCCTTTTGCTCAGTTGAAAGGGATTACTTCCTTCTGGGTCTGAAATGAGGGATTTCAGTCCTCTCAAGAAACCCATCTATCTATCTTTTAATGCATTTTGACAGGAACCATTTCAAGAATTATATTCGAAGGTATTTGAATCAGATGTACTTGTGGAAATCACCTTTGATTTCAATGCATATATGGAAACTTAATTAATCCAGCCAGCCACTCACCCCCAAAAAAAAAAAATGTTATTAATTGGATGATAGGGATTAGGGTAATTTGTTTTGTGCATTTTAGAATCAACTGGTATGAATGTGGAAGTGCAAGTGTAGTACTTGCAGAGTTGCTTTGTGGCAGAAGACATAGGTGGGATAAGATGTGCTTGTTTGTTTGGGCACTTTGATTGATCGTAAAAAATTAAATATATCTAAATGTGTGTAAATCTAAATCTAATCCCATAACAAACAAACAAACAAGACTTCAACATTGATGAAGGTTCCATGAGACTGCAAACTCATTTCTCTATAAAGGCCTCTTTCTTTGATGGGTAATTGCATTCATGTCATTGAATTCCCTTTTGTTTATCTTCTCTGAATTCCATTTGGATTTGTTTCTTGAAATTTGTGTGTTCTTTCGACGGGTGGATTCTACTTCCTTGTTTTTTTTTTTTTTTTTTTTCTACTTTGGCTATTTGGGAGAGTTTCCGAGTTTTTATCAAGGCATTGAATTTCTGTTTCCAAAGTTGTTGTTCTGTTCTATCAGGGCTTTTGATTAGCCTCTCATTTGGGTCTTATTGTGAATTAGTTTTATTCCAAGATGACTGTTGGGGCTGGGATTACTATTGCTGATGGGAATTTGGTGGTTTTGGGGAGCGAAATTTTGTTTGATGTTCATGAAAATGTCATTTTAACTCCCGCCAGCGGTGACAGTCTGCTCAATGGAGCATTTATCGGTGAATTCTGATGGATGTGGAAGCTGCCGGGTCTTTCCTATTGGAGCAGGTTACTTTTCCTAATACTCAAACAACTTGTGATTTCGGGTAGGCTACCTGAAACTGCAATTAGTTTGATTTCCAGTAGAATGGATGGTTATCCATCCATTGTGCATTTGGGATAGAAGATTTGGGAGTCTTATTGGACCTGATAACTGTTTTTCTGTGGTTTCCACTTTAAATTGTTATCTTGCGAACAACTAACCTGCCATTATATTACAATCCTTGCAATTTGTGGTACTAGAATTAAAGCTAGAAGTGGAAGCAGACCTTTGTAATTTTATAACTGGCTTCTTGCTACCTTGCTGGGTGGCTTTGGATGGAGCCAAATAGCTTTTTCAGGCTATTTCAGGATTTCTGAAAATACAGTTAGGTGTTCTAAAGTCATCTTCCAATTCCTGGTTAGATTCATGATAAACTAGGCTGGGCTGTCCAAATTTGATAGAGACATTATTTTCGTCTTGGTGTATGAAATCTAAGAGATCGTATATATATATATATATATATATATATTTTTGCCAGTTGAATTGGTGGAAAGTTCCACATTTTCAGATTAGCATCTGAGAGCATACCTTGGGTAGGTATTTTTCGAAAAGTGTAATCTTCCATACCTCTGGAAGTTCTTACTAGAATTTCTTCATTCATTCTTCCTCTATGGATGTGGTTTAGTAATCCATCTTGAGCATAATGTGTAAACATTACTCGGCTTTGGCATTGAACTGATAATATACCTTCAGAAATTATGTATTTCTCATATCCCTGAGTTCCTATTATCAATTTTATTTATTTGGCTGACTTTAGTGGCAAGACAAATCCTGGGATCACACTGAAATAGGCAACATTTTGGTGGAATTCCAGTTGTCCTATTCCAATTATGCTTTTCTTGAATTCTTGAATTCTCTCATCTACAAGGATGGCACATAGTTTAACGTCAGGGTCAGGGCTATGTAGTCCTTGTATTCGACATTGGAACAAACCATGTGAAAGGAATTCATATCCTTTTCTTTCCCTCATGTTTATCCATGTAGGATTGAAAACGTCAAATTTTTGGCATATTTTGTCAACTGTGACCAAGTCTCCCCATTTGGTTATTTCATAGTCTTTTCCTTTAGGATCTTCTCCTTTTAGGAAAAGATCTTCGTATCTTATTGGAGTTAATGTTTGGTTCTTCTCAGCCTTTACCACTATTTGCCATTCATTGTCACCAAACTCGTTCCAGTTCATTTGGGGTTTCCCTTCAAGACATTTGTTCTTAAGGTTTTTCCCAAATTTTTTGATGTGTATCATATTTAAACTTAATTTTCCTAATGGTGGGTTAGGAGGTTTTAATTGGGTGAGCTGTGCTTTTAGTTGTCTTTCAGAGGGGTAGGAAAGATCTGAGAGAACTTTTTCATTCTTTTTTGTTCTTTCAATAAGGATGTCAATTTTCTCTCCTTGGGTTTTAGTAGTCTTTTTTACTCTGACCAGATTGCTATGTATGTTAGCAATTTTTTCATATATTTCCGTTACCATAGTAACTTGCATATCCGAGTTACTCTGGTTTTCTCTTCTCATATTATCGGTTGTGTTTTTTAATGGTTCGATAACTCATACATGGCAGAGCAGGCATCTTCCATGAGTTTTGTGTTTTTATCAAAACTCATCAAGATTTCTTCTTTAACATTCTCTGCTATTTGGTGTATTCTTCTTTCAGCAGCGTTGATAGCATCTCTTATTCCTTGATAGGGATAAGTATGCTCTGCAGTTTTTAAATGAGTTTTAATATCTTGTACCTCTTTATTTATTTGGGAGAAGTTATAACTCATTTTTGTCTCTGTGTCAGAGATTTTCAGATAAGTATTGGTGATGTTTTGGCTATGGCTGTCGCCAAGTCCTTTTATTATCTGAATTTGTGAGGCTAGAGTTGTTAAGCATTTGCTGAGGTTAAGTTGATATTCTGTGAAAACCTGAAAAAACCTTTCTAACCCTTTTCTTAGGTTTTCTTGGCTATTTTCAATGGTTTTCCCACATGATGTTAATTCTTCTCTGAGCTGGATTAATCCTGAGGTTAGAAAATATTGTGACTTTCCAATGCCTTGGGTAAGGTGGAGAGCAGAAAGTTTTTCTAAGTCTCTTCTTTGTATGAGGAATTCATATCCTCCTTTAATGATTATGTTTTGAATTCTTTGTAAGAATTCTTCTAATGAAGTAATAGCTACTTCCTGTGCTGGAATAGGGTTTTCATAAGGAACTATATTCATTATGGCGTGTTAAGATCTGCGCCTGTAGCCTTTTCAATGGCTGCTAGCTTATTAGAGAGAGTTTTTATCTCTCTAGACATTTCTTCCATTTGTTGGAGTAATCTGTCTTGAGTTTCTCTGGTTTCATGTGAGTCTCCATCTAAGTTTGTGTGAAGGCTTCTCCAAAGTTGACTGGGATTCGTTCATCTACCTTAATTAAGGTGTTGTCTATTAAATCTAGCTTTAGATTTATTTCGTTGGATATTTCTGTTTGAGTTAGGCTAACTTTGCCTAATGCCTCAAATAGCCAGTTTATCCTATCACTAAAGTGGTTTCCTAGTGCAACTAAGTGGATTAGTCCAAGATTCCTTTCTGAGATGTGTGCACTCACAAGCCATGTTCTCATGCCAGCGTTCAGATTCGGGTCTATGTTCTCCTTTTACAGGGACATAGTTATTTTCTCTGTTATATATTAATATCCATGTTATGAGAGAAGGTCTTTGTTCAGTCATTTCGAACAGTGGTATTTTCTGGGCAGTTGGTTTTAACTAGCTGGGCTAGTTCTACAAATCCTTGTTGTATGGCTGCCTGGTAAGTATTTTGGAATTCTTTTAGTTCATTTAAGGATTCCAGGAAGTACTCTTTGTGGGTTTTCCCAAAACTTCTTTCAAAATGTTTCCATAGGAAATATCTATCATATACACGCATATTTTTCATTCTGAAAATAGTGTTGGTTATTTTCCTTCTATTATCTATGTATATGGAATAGAATTCTGGGTTGTGAATTTTTATAAATTCTTCTAAGTCATAGTTATTTGTTCCAGATCTAGTGATTTCTAGAATGTTCATCATGTATTCTGAGGTCTGCTGGTTTGCAGGAATCTTTCTATGATATTCTGGATATCAAACAGATATTGAGGTTCATAGATTCTGGGGGGAATTATTCCAAAAAGTCTCCTAAAGTCCAATCTGAGTTCTTCCATGTCCAGCCTATGGTCTCCTAAAGGAGGAATATGATTATCCATATATAAGGTATGGCATAACTGAGATTGGGACCAAATTTCTTTGGTAAGCATATACGAATGCTTCCTGGAAGGTAGCTTCATATTCAGGGATGAATTCTAAAAATTCACTGTAAAGAGTGTAATAATCTTCAAGGAACTATCTTCCTAAATCATTAACACCTTGTAAATATGTCCTTACATTTTTTATTGTACTCATGACTTGGATGAGAGAGATTTTGTGCTTTGAAAAGATAAGATCTAGTTCTGGTCTTATCTTGTGATAATGGAGAACATCCTCTAATAAGAGGGTTCTTCTTCTTTGCAAGGCTATATCTAGAATGACATTAACATTTGGGAATGGAAATCCTAAGGGTGGATTTTGGGTGATTCCCCTGAGGTTCAAGATATGCCAATTAAAGTTGTTAATGTACATATCAAAACGTTGTTCCAAGTATATTTGATATACTGGGTTCTGGGTAGAGTCCGGATTGTCCGGAGGCTCTAGAGGTCTGAGATTATGCATCTTTACAACTTAACTGTGACAAGTTCAAATCGCTCTAATACCACACTGAGGGCCAGTTTTTTAAGAAAACCTTAAAACTACATAATAACAAATGGTTGCCAAATAAAATTTAAACTTTATTGTGTAGGATTGTAAAATGTAAAAAAGATTTCCCGTTGAAAAAGTGTGCTTTAGCATAATAACAAACTGTCTTTATTCTAAATGTTCATTGATGTTGTTCAGTCCATGAGTCATTGCAAAATTGAACGCCACCTGTGACATAATCCACACTGTTTGAGATTTGAATAAAAAATTGAGCCAAAACCTGTGGAGTCAAAGCCTATATAATAGGCTCCAATATATCTACAGTTCTCATTTTTTTTGCTGTCGCTACCATATTTACGACAGCAATTCACCATTTTCTTCGTATTTACCACCCACCATCTTCAAATTCCGGTTTTTTCCCCTCTCTATACATATACATAAATACTCCACTTAAAGAAAGTTGAACAGATTTGATCGTCAAGACCATGGATTCGATTCTATTTTAATAATGGAATTAGGAATTATAGTAATTTTGATTAAATTTTATTATTGAATGTCACATCTTTATGGGTTGATTTTATGTTATGGTTTAATGTTCTGTGATGGGAAAGAAAACATAGAAATAGGGAATTTGAGAAATAGAGTTCACTTCGAGGGGAACCGCCCTCCTTTCTTCACATAGAAGTGAAGTTGAATAGAATAATACTAGCTGCCTTTTTTCTCATTGCATTCAAATACAATTAAAGCATTATAGAAAACTACCTATTCCATCAATCTAATACATAAATGGCATGTGCCCTTAACTTCCTAACCAGCTCAATAATTGGACAATGATTTAGTGACTGACACAATAACTTCAGTCAAACATTAGCAATAAGTAACCCTTACTACAATGTAACTCCCCATGCCAGCATGCATATTCAAAATGTGTGCACCACAGAAGAACGTATGCATAATTTTATTTCCAAAATATCTCACTGATTTGGCTACACACTTAATATTTGAACTTTGGCTACCGAACTCTTTAGGAAATTCAATTTTTTTTTTTTCTGATTTTGTGTTATTTATTCCAGTTTGGAAGACACTTATGAGGCACCAAGAAGAGCATTGCGGCTACTTGGAATAGATAATTGCTGATACAAGTCCAGCAACATGCCCACTAGTTGTGGAGACCCTTGTATCACAATCTTCAAAAGCAAAGGACCTCTTCTATGCTCTGATAGTCAATAGCATTTTGAGATGTTCGATTGACGCTGGTGCTTTTGAGGTAACCTTTCATCTGACACGTAACAAGTTCATGCTAGCGTTGCAATTCATTTGTAAATAGTATAAATATTTGTCGGTAGTTTGCTGCAGCAATTCTGATTATACTGTTTCTTTAAAGGCGTTGGTTCCAAACTCCAGTCTGTTTTGAAGGATGCAAGGTCACTGCTTGACTTTTACCACTCTATTGGAGACTTGATTCTCATTAAGGTAAGTGCTTAACTAGACCACCGTATTAAATCTTTCATTGTTTTTATTTCCCTACCATTTTTTTCTCCAGCAAGTAGCAATCTCTTAGAGGGCAATTCTCTTCCCCTCTTCAAAAGCATTGGCCTTTTAATATCACTTGGAGCTTCTAATTTTGACGTGTCTTTAGTCTGAAACCGTTTGCTACTTGATTTATGGAATAATATCCCAAGCATGTGACCTGAATCTTATGATTCAGTTGTGAATATTACAATTTTTTTATACTTATTCTATTGGAAGTTGGAACTTATGATTTAGATGATTCATTTGAGCGAGAATAGTCACAACACAATTGATTGGTCAATATTTTTTGCTATTGTTTTTAATTTTAAAAGGTAATCCAGTCATTAATTAATCTGCTTAATTTATTTATTTTTTGTTTGGGTATATTTGGGAGGTTAGAGGATCAAAAAAATATTTGGGAGGTTATCTAGTTATACTTCTCAATCTCTTGATGTAATTCTTCATTTTCTCCTTTTTTCCTTAAATTCCTGCCGTGCATCATCACAGGAGAACCATGTAATTTCTCTATGAAATCGTCTCTCATGATATTTCTTTTCTAGTTAATGATAGTCGTGCTATCATAATTACTAAATACCAATGAAAGAAATGAAACTTTAGAGGGTTTTATTAGAATGATAATGAACTTAAAAAAAAGAAAAGAAAAAAGAAATACAACAAATCATAGAAGATTCTACACTCAGATTTCTTATCTTGTAGATTCTCATCCCTTATTTTCTTGTGACTTCCCACTGGTACTTTACTTCGTACTAACTTCCGCTTAGAGAGAGATCTGTACCCATTTTCTTTAGTCTCCAAACAGGAAGGGAAGTTATACAATGGAAATTACTTCCTCTCCAAGTAATATTGGCTTCCTTTTTGTGGGGGTTATGAACCCCTAAGAGCTGCTTGTATGATGAGCCACATAGTTGGTTTTGTGGACTTGGCTTGAACCTCCACTATCGGCTTGGTTTGGGTCATGAACATGCAGCTCCAAACCATCACATTGTTATCCATTAAATTCTGCATCATTGGGCTCTTTTGATTTAAATCGGGATTGCCCAATGGAATGAGTTGTTCCACTAATTTTCTGATTTGGATTCTACTGAGTGTAGAATATTTTGGATTTTATTTTGAATACAGTTTACATTCATCTTGGCCCTTCATTCTATGTTTTGTTCCAAATTTGTTGATAATTCCCTAATATGGATCTTGAATTTCTTTGATCGATCAAGTCGATCTAGATAATCAAAGTCTTGATCTATCACATATCCCCATAGGTTTGAACTATAAGATCCTAAATCAGACTCCCCCACTTGAAAAGGACTCCGCATCGAGTAAACATCCTCTTTCACATTGTTGTCTTCTCTGTCGTTTTCTCTTCTTCTGCTTCCATTGCAACTCTTTCACATTAATCACTTGTCTTTTTAGTTGCATTTGTCTTTGGGTAGAGTACTTCTAAGAGTTGTATACCTTATCTACCCAATGTGGTCGTTGTATACCTTATCTACCCAATGTGGTCCAATGGGATGCAATCCAATGTCGTACAAGCAAACCATGAATCAATTGTAACTAACGTCACCTTTGGTAATCTTGATAAAATGAATCTTTGAAGTTGTAAATCTCTCTATGTGGGATATATTGACATTCACAATTTATTTAAGAGCATAATACTAACACCTTTCGCCACCTCCACCACCACGGCCATCAAACTATGCTGGGGTTAGCTACATGAATTCTTTTTCTCCAGATCGGACCATCTACAACATCATTGCCTTTGTACACAATAATATTTTGATGATCACAAATACAAGAAGATGAATTGAGGAGTCACTGCTATTATCTTGTCTATTTTGGTCCCTGTGTTCATTGCCCGTTCTATTAATTAAGTCTCGAATTAGGAGAGGTTCCTATAGAATTAAAACTACTTCCTCTCCAAATTGTATTGGGCATCACGTGAGTGTGTTTGTGGACCCTCGGAAGTGGGAAGCATCCACATGGCTGATTTTGTGAAAAAAGTTTCAGCGTCCAATATGGGCCTAGTTTGGGTCTTGCTCATATGGGTCCATTATGGGCCTATTTTTGGTCATGACATTGCTGCCCGTTTATTTATGCTTTATTGGGCCCCTTGGATAAAAAATGAGGATTGATGGATGCAATGGATTGGGCCATTAATTTTTTGATTTCCTTGCGTAATTTGGGATATTTTAGACCTAATGTGGAGATCCAATCTACAGCTATCTTTGCACTTCATTCGATGTTTTGACCAATTTTTTTTATCTTGTCGTACCATGTATGTTGAATTCCTTTGTTCTATCAAGTAAATCCCGGTAATTATATGCCAGATCTGTCACATATCAGTATAGGTCTAATCTGTTGGATGCTACAACTCCCCCATTCATTTGAGCGTTGTCTGCCATTATAATAACCAATATGTCGACATAATTAACTTCCCAAAAAAGAAAGAAATAAGTTGATTGAAGGCTGTTCACTTCAAGTTATTATCTTCTTGATTTTGGTCCCTTGTTTCTTTCGCGTGAATTGGCCATTTTATTAATTCTCTAATCATTGGAGGTTCCGATACGATTGAAATTAGTTTGTCTCCAAAGAGTATCGGGCATCCCATTAGAGGGTTTTTGGAGCCTAGAAGTGGTACTTGTAAGACCCGCCACATGGTTGATCTTGTGGCAGAAGTTTGGGCGGCCAGTATGGGCCTTGTTCGGGTCATGTTCACTTGGGTCCAATTAATGACATTGCTGCACATTTATTTATCTAATATTTGCCCCCTTCGATACAAAATGGGGATTGATGGATGTAATCAAATGATCAACTAATTTTCTTATTTGCATCCTCTATAATTTAGAATATTTTTACGGAAATCCAGTCTGTGGTAATGTTTTTTTCTTTTATTTAAATGAATTTGCAGCGATGTTAATACTTCATACCATGTTTTGACCAAAATTTATTGATCATGGATGTTTAATTCCTTCAATCTATCAATCCAATCCGGGTAATTTTAGGCCAAATCTTTCACATATCCCTATAGGTCTTGTCTATTGGCAGCTTGAAAGACTTCCCCATTGAATTGACCAATACCTACCATTATAATGACAAATATGGTCCACATAATTAACTTCCTGAGATGAGAAAGAAACAAATCGATCGAAGGTTCTTCTCTTGTTGATTTTGGTCCATTCATTCTTTGCCGTGACTTGCCCATTCTATTAAGTTTCCAATTAGGAGAGGTTTATAAATACGATTTAAATTACTTCATCTTCAAATAGTATTAGACATCCCATTGGTGGGGTTGTAGACCCCCGGAATTGTTTCACATAAGACCAGCCACATGGTTGATTTTGTGAACGGACTTTGGACAACCAGTATGGGCGTAGTGTGTGTCATGTTCGGGTGGTTCAAATGCATGAAATTGCTGCATTGTTGGGCCCATTCGATAAGAAATGGGGATCTATGGATGGAATCAATTGATCCACTCATTTTCTAATTTAGATCCCTTGAAAATCTAGAACCTTTTGGTTCTACTCTTGGTTCTAATAGGGTAAACCAATCTATAACGACCTTGGCACTTGATTCCATGTTTTGAATTAAATTTATCTATCCTGCCTTAATATGGATGTTGAATTCTTTTGATATATTTCAAGTGGATCGAGGTAATTAATGGCCAAGTTTGTCACATATCCTTATAAGTCTGAACTAGTGGCTGCTGCAAAGACTCCTCTGTTGAATTGAGCAGTGGTTGCTACCTTCTTGTTGATTTCGGTGCCTTTGTGACTTGCCCGTTCTATGAAGTCTCGAATTAGGAGAGGTTCATATAACTTAATAAATCACTATCTATTTAAGGCTCCAAAAGTTAATGGTTTTATACATGAAGGTTATTGCAATATTGCGAAAAAAAAAAAAGGTGTCGGGTATAAGTTGGAATGGTGGTGGTAATGTTGGTAGATTTGGTAGAATGAAAATAATACTGCATTCAGGCGCTCTTGGGGTTTATTTGGGTGTCGGGTTGTCTATTTTTTTCTTTTTTCCTTTTTGTTGATTTACATTTGGATGTTTCTCTACATAACGATGCTTGGAGGATTTAGATTCTTTTGGCTTTTGTCATTTAATTTTTTTGTGAGGTTACAAGCCCCATGGGTTATTTCTACTTCAATTATCCAAATCAAACTGATTGATGTTTGAGTGTACGCTTTTTTTTTTTAATTATTTTTCTTCATTTAAGTAACAATTATGTTAATCATTTGCAAGTGATGGTTGATGGTAGTCGGCATGGATATGTTCCCCTCTTTAATATCTTCCTATTCAACATTTTATTAGACTGTATTATATTATTTTTTTTATATTTTTTCGATTTCATGTCATCTTTGGTTGTTTTTACTGAGGACCTGCTTGTTTCATGTAATTGAATACATAAGATCATGGATAAAAATAGCGGCCTAAGATTTCAATGAGCTTGTCTATGTTGTTGCTTTATTTATATATTTTTTTTCTAATTCATTAGTACAAGGAATGATATTTCAACTTAGGATGAGGGATGGATCCCTGGTCCGTCCTGTGAGGCTAAGGTGCCTTACGACTGATCTAAGAGTGGTTCAACATTTTGCTGCATTTTTTCGCAACTAGTACTGCGTAGTGTTTCGAGGCGACGCCCATTTTCACAAATTTGGACTTTTGGAAGACCACCTGCTATTTTCCCGTTGTCATATTACCGAACAGTAGTTTCTGTTCATACCGTCTTTTCAGCCATGCTATTTTTTGAAACTGCTGAATCTCCTTACTGTTTTTTAGTAGAGGTTCTAATTATGGCCAAGCGTCCGTGGATGTGCACTTCACTAGATAAGCATATTCAAGATCCAAATGTTATTTCACGAGTTGCAATTTTTTTTATTGAAATCACTGGATAAGCATATTATCAGTCTCTGACTTTTTTTATTGAAATCAATGAACTTAACTTTGATTAGAATTTATGTTTTAAAAATTGAATCTTGGCATGTAATTTTTGGTGTTTTTTGTGTTTGTTAAGCAACGACCGTGAACTATTGATTTTTTTTTTTCAATGTGTATTCTTCTGATTAGCTGTTTAGAGGTTTTTAATAGTCTTCTTTATGGATTTGTACAATCAGGTTAATCGACAATTTGGATCTGCTTGATATAGACCCACATGCATGATTAGAGATGTGGGTGACTGTTTTCTTTAGGAGAGATGATTTAGCCCTTTCTTTACACTCCATGTTCTCAATTTTCACTACTTCTCATAATTCCTAATATCTATTATTTAATTAAAAAAATATAGACGCATGCCTTGTCAATAGACCCATCTCTCAAATCGAAAGACTAATGCAACACAAGGTAACCTAGATCCGAAAGCATTTCCTCATCTGGATAAATTTATCTAAAAGAAGTCCTTGTTTTCGTTAGGACCCAACTGTATCTTCAATCAAATTAACATTGTTATTGGTCAACATTAAAAATGAGTAACACCTAATTAACAATGAAAAAAGCTTCCAAGAAGGCTTCTAAATCAGTAGTAATTAAAGAACAGTGCACATTTTGTATAAACAAATCATAAGGGATTATTTTATTTATTCCTTAAAGAGAATCAACATTATATATAATCACTATAAAAAAAATACCTGACTGATTTTATTTGCTATTAATAATGACTCTTTACCAGGTAAAACATGGCTAAAGACAGTCTTTTCATAAGAGTTTTAGTTTTTTTTTTTTAATGGTATATTTTCATAAGAGTTGAATAGTTTGAGTGAAAGAAAGTTCTATCGTGTTTAGGGTTTAGGGTTTAAAAAAGAAAGAAGAGAATTATTCTCTATAGTGCAAAATCGGTAATCAAACAAACGTTTCTAATCAGCATAAACTAACATCGATATTAGCACTGACCTAACAAAGGAACTGCCTCTTCTCCCTTTATTCCGAAGATGATGATTTCAACTCCAAGCTTCTCAATTTTCCCTCCCTTTTTGTACATATATTTTCTTTTTGTTTTGTTTTTGCATTCTTTTTCTAACCATGGATAGGAAGCGGATCGGATCACATAGTCAGGTACTTCTTCCACTTAACCCTTTGTTATTTTCTTTTCTCGCATGTTACATTTTCATATGTACTGCATTGCATGCATACCATCGAGGACGATGTTCATCTTAGGTTGTAAGGTGGGGACAAGCAAACCTGTCCTATGTTAGAAAAAATTTTACACTCTTTTGCTTTCTAGAAAAAATTTTCCTTGCTAGGAATTTTTTAATCATATTTGCTAACTTTCTTTTGATATCAGAGAGAAAGAAAATTTTCACAATTATTTTTATGAACTGAAGATATTGAAAATCTTGGGAATTTCGAAAAAGTTGGCGAAATTTGATTTGGTTTGCCATTTTGTTTATAGAAAGGTTTTTAAAGAAAGTGCTGAATTTTGATACCTTCACAAAAAACACAGTCGTATAAATTTTTAAAAGTTTTAAATGCGAAGCTATGATTTTTTCACAAAAAACACGGTCTTATATATTTTCAAATAGTTTAAATGCGAAGCTATGATTTTCTGTTTTTTTTACGATTTGATTGAAAATATGAAAGAAAACCAAAACTTAGTTTTATTAGTTTCCTGGTTCATCTGGGTGGATTTTCCCACATACCAGTGAATCAATTCGGGCACATGAAAAGGGCTGCTTATTGTTGGGGACCGTGAACGAAGTTACATAAGATTTGGGTATGCTCCCCAATATCTATGCAACCGAGTCTAGAAATGAAAATTTCCGGCCTTTTGAAAAACAGTAGTGCGAAAGCCGTCATGGTCGCCTTGAGTGGAAACCTGCTTTTTTGCTAAGCCTAGGTGGACCGGATTATTCGATAGAGAATATTATGTATTTTCAAAAGTTTTAAATGCGAAGCTATTATTTGCTAATTTTTTGGACGATTTGATTGAAAATATGAAAGAAAACAAAAACTTAGTTTTACTAGTTTCCTGGTTCATCTGGGTGGATTTTCCCACATACCAGTGAATCAATTCGGGCACATGAAAAGGGCTGCCTATTGTTGGGCACCGTGAACGAAGTTACGTAAGATTTGGGTATGCTCCCCAATATCTATGCAACCGAGTCTAGAAATGAAAATTTCCGGCCTTTTGAAAAACAGTAGTGCGAAAGCCGTCATGGTCGCCTTGAGTGGAAACCTGCTTTTTTGCTAAGCCTAGGTGGACTAGATTATTCGATAGAGAATATTATATATTTTCAAAAGTTTTAAATGCGAAGCTATTATTTGCTAATTTTTTGGACGATTTGATTGAAAATATGAAAGAAAACCAAAACTTAGTTTTACTAGTTTCCTGGTTCATCTGGGTGGATTTTCCCACATACCAGTGAATCAATTCGGGCACATGAAAAGGGCTGCCTATTGTTGGGCACCGTGAACGAAGTTACGTAAGATTTGGGTATGCTCCCCAATATCTATGCAACCGAGTCTAGAAATGAAAATTTCCGACCTTTTGAAAAACAGTAGTGCGAAAGCCGTCATGGTCGCCTTGAGTGGAAACCTGCTTTTTTGCTAAGCCTAGGTGGACCGGATTATTCGATAGAGAATATTATGTATTTTCAAAAGTTTTAAATGCGAAGCTATTAGTTGTTAATTTTTTGGACGATTTGATTGAAAATATGAAAGAAAACCAAAACTTAGTTTTACTAGTTTCCTGGTTCATCTGGGTGGATTTTCCCACATACCAGTGAATCAATTCGGGCACATGAAAAGGGCTGCCTATTGTTGGGGACCGTGAACGAAGTTACGTAAGATTTGGGTATGCTCCCCAATATCTATGCAACCGAGTCTAGAAATGAAAATTTCCGGCCTTTTGAAAAACAGTAGTGCGAAAGCCGTCATGGTCGCCTTGAGTGGAAACCTGCTTTTTGCTAAGTCTAGGTGAACCAAATTATTCGATAGAGTCTCGTTTCCTCGAGGGTTTTAGCGGAGCATTTAACACTTATTTTTTGATGTATTCGTACTTTTTTCACCCTACACAATCCTATTTGGCATGATTTTTGAAAATTTCTTTCCAAAGATGGGATTGGCCAACCGGGTTTCAAAATTGCCTAATTTCGATTTTTCTAAAGATTTGAATCTATCTTATGATTATAAATTTTCTTTCAAAAAATTTCTTTCATTGTTTTTGGTTTTAGGTGTTATGGATTTTGTGGGCGCATATTCACTGCAAACCCTCATGATGCACAACTCGTCCACTAGGGGTGACCTAAAGGGTTTAAGGGCTTGCTGCATACGCTAAATGCAATCGAGAGCTATGATATACACGGATACTTCAAAATGGGCAACGTATCATGTCGTTTCGTATTCGATACTTTATTTTTTATGTGTAAAATCCGTGTCCCTGCCGTGTCTACGGCGTGTCCTTGCCGTATCTGTGCATCATAGGTCGAGAGTGCCAGTGAATGTGGCCTTTTTTTTTTTCTTTTTTGTTTTTTCATTTACTTTTTGCATTTCTTAGATTAGGAAAGAGTCCTACCCTAGTTCGCATTTCATTTTCGAGACTAGCAAAATGCTGGTTGGGGGTGTGATAATTTCTTAAAAATGCACATTTTCATCATTAATTTTTAGTAATTAAGGATTTATTCATCAAATCATGCTTGATTTTATTGGAAATTGAATGTTTCATGTTTTCATGCATCAAAGTTTGAATTCAAGTCAAAATTCTTTGAAAATCATATTTTTAAATGAAATCATGAATCTTTCTATTTTTAGCATGGGAAGTCAAAAATTGAGCATTACTTTTAATTCACACATGAAATGATGAATTTTCTTTTCACACATTAATTCAAGCATTGGTTCTATTGAAAAAACTTCATTGTTCAAGAGCTTTGTCTCATGCCATATTGACATTATTCCATTTAGGAGTAGGTGTGAAGTACTTATTTTTCTGTAGTCTCAATCTAATAAATATTTATGGAATTGATTTAATTAATTTTATCGTTCTTTTATGGGATGTAGGGTTATGTACCGACTGTTTTCGACAATTTCAGTGCAAATGTGGTATAGGATGGAGCACTAATAATCTAGGATGGTGGGCTAAAATAGGTACATTGTTTATCTATTCCATGTGTTCTATCAAATTTTCCCTTTATTAATTTTTTATTTTCTTTGGCTAGAAAAGTTTATTTTGTGGGTCTTATTTTGTGGCTCTATGAAACAGATTAAGAGGATTGCAGCATATTTAAGACCTCTAAGCTATTGTGGTGCAGACGTTTTTCTATTGGCATTCTTTCTCATCAGCAAGGCTAGCTATGAAAATGTTGAAAAGATGGTAAGCAATATCTGGTTCATTTTGAAATACTAGAGTCTTCTGCTTGTTTTCTTGACAGTTTATCTTTCCCTCATTGGTGACACATTTTTCTCTTTTCAAGTGGTTACGTGAACTGAAACATTATGTACATGGTGTTCCCATTGCCCTCATTTGGACAAAACTTGGTTGGACTTTTTCTTGCCGAGTTCAGTGTATCAACTCGTTAGCACTCTCTATTGTTATTGTTGTCTTGAACTGAATATCATTTCTTTTTTTTTTTTAAAATGAACTACATTTGTTATGGCTTCAAATCTCCAAGATTATAATTCATAGGCTTTGCATCTTGTTTATGGCATTTTGTTGAATTCATTTGGTTGCTCTATTTCATCTTTTGCTAATTCCTTTACTTCTATTTCCTTATACTTTTTGCTAAGTTGAACTTTCCATTTCATTCAATTTCTTTTCATAAAAATATGACAGCTTGTGTATCTCTTTAAATTGTTTGCTTTATGACTTGTTATACTGAGCTTTGCCTCAAATACCTTCTTTGTTTGCTTAAGTTAAATCTTATTCTATCTATGTGAAAGGAAAGGTAGTAGGATTTGTTTCCTTTGATGGTTTCACCTTATTTTCATTATTTTTTGTGCTAAAATATGCTTTGGCTCATATAAATACCACTAGTGTGTGGAGAAGTGGGCTTCACCTGAGGGGGAGTATTGTAAAGTATTTAGGGTGCCTATACTTTCGCCTCGAGGTTTTAATAGAATGGTTAGTAAAGGAAATTTAATATGGTATCAGAGCCAACCAGTCGTGAGTTTAAATCTTGGGAGGAACAACTCGGCGTTAAAAGAAATGCATGTCGCCAAAAGTGCACCAACCGGGTTCCACTTGAGGGGGAGTGTCGAGAACTGGGCTCCACCCAATGGGGAGTATTGAAAAGTATTTATGCTGCATCTATTAACTCCTTCAGGTTTTGATAGGAATGGTTAGCTGAAGAAAGTTAATAAAGTGATGCTTGGATTCTCACATGTAATTCAGATGTAGTTGGCAATTTTTTTAAAAATAGGATTGGGTTTTATCGACTATGTTGATGATGTAGCTCCCAAAAAACTATAGGAAAAACCGAGCAACTACAAAATCCATGTAGCTGACCCGAACATAGTTGGGACAAGGCTTTAACGATGATGATAATGATGAGATGCTATGGATTAGGCATGTCCATAAAAGGTCAGAAATATCTCTGTAAGGTCATTGAAGCTCTACAAATTGAATGGAGTAGAAGAAGGGGGATATTGACAGACATTGGGTGAAGTAGTGACAAAAGATATCGGCATGTGGTGTGACGAAGAAAGGGTGGAGTGGAGGAGAAATATGCAAGGTGGATGGGATTATTCTTTTATAGGTAATGTAAATTTTTTATCCAAGAAAAGAGGAGTACAGATTTGATCGTCAAGACAATGGATTCGATTCTTTTTTAAGAATGGAATTAGGAATTATAGTAATTTTGATTAAATTTTATTATCGAATGTCACATCTTTATGGGTTGATTTTATGTTATGGTTTAATGTTCTGAGATAGGAAAGAAAACATAGAAATAGGAAACTTGAGAAATAGAGTTCACTTCGAGGGAAGGAAAGAAAAGAAAAATGAGGAAAAGAGAGATTAGTGCATAACGTGGGTTTTTTAGGTTTTTACTGAGTTCCTGTATAATCATCAGAACTCATTCATTGTTTAAAACTGTGTTGTTTTATCAAGGTTATTATTGTCATTCTTCAGCATAAAATATAAGTTCATTGGTGCACATGCTAAGTGAGTATTATTGAATATAAGTTCATTGGTGCACATGCTAGATATGTCATCTTCTCCACAAGCGGGGGTCCGGCCATTGCAGATGGACACTCAAACATCTACGCCTGGTAATTACATAGCACCCCTCTTGTCCTGATGTTGTACTTAATATGGACTATGGTCTAGTCTTTCCAATATCTCCTTTCTTTTTGCCAACACATTCTATTAAGACTTGAGAGAGAAGCAAACTACATTGCCAACACATTCTTGGATTTCTCTGTTTTTTTATTTTTATTTTAGGGGCCTTGACAATCTGATTGAATCAATCAAAACTGGTTCAAAGTCTAAGAGAGAGATATTTTTAATTACAGGTAGCATGTGATTGCAGCAATTCGCCCACAAATCACCACCAGACCAGACATCCATGGTGCTTCTGATAAATGCTTAATGAGCTATGCATTTTGGTGGTTGCTACTTTCTATAAAATGCATGCTTCTGATAGATACTTGAATAGCTATGCATTTTGGTGGTGGCTCCCTTCTAATATGCACGCTGAGATGCTGTTATTGCTTCAGCTGGATGAAGATTTAAGCTCCCCTGCACCACCCTAACAATTTGTGGATGACCACATAAACAATTGCATAAACAAGACCACCCCAGCTGGATGACAATCTGATTTTCCAATTATTATTCTTTTATTGGTAATGTTAGAGTGATGACTTTTTGACACTGTACTAAAAAAGAATACTAGTTCATTTTCTCATAGATTTAGCAAAGGTTATCTCTTTTCCTCTGTTTCTACTTTCACTCATCAAATTCACTTGGTAGTCTCCCTCTCCCACAAATCACGTGGAATATGTAAAAGTGCATTGGTGTGTAATTGTGTGAATTTTTTTACAGTTTGACTTGGCTAATATTACAACTCTGTTAAATGCAGTTTTAAGAAGGCAAATATGAAGCAAAATAGACATTTACCTCAAATCCTGCATTGTCATACTATCTTCGCTCTCTGCATCAGCTAAAGCGCTGTATGAATATGCAGTCTCTTTGAAAAGTTCCGGAGCGTCAGGATTGTTGGAATTTTTGTCAGGGTGATACCTGTTCATAATTTGTGAGAGAGATTATATTCATATTCAACATGAATATACGGTTCATGTAAAGCAAAGAAAATCACAATTCACAAGCAGGAAAAAGGAAAAAAAACAGATCCAACTACAAACTCTGTTTGGACTTGGAGCTCAAAGGCCACCACATGCAATCAAACACCAGCTTCAGTGCAATCAAATACCACTTCTAAGCTTAAAAATCAATTTTATTTGGATGTAATTCCCTTTAAAGTTTATACTAATATTACTTATTTCATCCTAATAGGTTTTCGGTGCTCCTCCCGATATCCAGCATGATGTTTGACATGGGTGGTCCAGAGAAAAAGTGTTTGCCCCACTTTTATAGTATGTATATATTTCTGTTTCCTTACCTATTCATTGGAAACCTCAGCCATAATAACTGCAATTTAGTAACCAAGACCCATCCTCAACTAGTTAATAGACATAAGCAAGAAGAACCCTTCAATAAGGGACCATGGTTTTATATGAACAATGAATTCCAACCCTTAATTGCTGTAAGGCTAATCTGGTACACGTCATGCGTCAGCAGCAGCTTTTAGCCCTAATGCCATTGCAGGTGGACTTTCTATTGATGCAAAATGCAATGAACTATAGATGGGGAAATCATAGCCAAAATCTTGAATGGTTTCATGTCATGCATATTGGTTTTCATTTCATGTGTGCAGGTTATATACAGGTTTTGGATAAATGATATGAATGCAATCTCAGCTTACCAAGCAATTGATTCACTAGTTCAAGGGTCAAATGTAGTTATTTTAAAGTGGGCTTTTTGTTTGCTTATTGAAATCTGAATCCTAGGAACTGTAGTGTTCAATCTAGAATTCATTGCACTTACAAATGAACTGTAGTGCTGCTGCTTGTACCTTACCGCCCAACTGTTTCTTGTAAACATGGTTAGTTGTTGTGATGCCCACACAGCAACTACTGGTGCAGGTTGTATGATCTGCATTGAAATTGTTAGCACGCATGCCATCTGTTGATGTTATTCTTTGCTATCAGTGTATAATCTAGCCAGATTTGGTCTTAGGAATTAATAAAAAAAATTTTTTTTTTTTTTTAAGATGCTTTCATGTTTCATGTTCTGCGTATATTGTTCTGCATTGCTTATTAGTTCAACCACTGATCTTCCACACTCTTGAAACATGGTTTCTCAATTTATATAGCCTCTTAGATCTCAAGAGATTTAGTAGAGTCTCTTTGATGCTCTTTTTTGTTTCATTGAACCTTGGTTAAATTTCTGATAATAAGGATAGTTTCCACACTCTTGAAACATGGTTTTTAATTTTGAGGGATCAGCTATGAGAAGAAGAAGAGGAAGCGCCCTCCACACGCATTGCCCATGGTCTCCCAGGTGCAAGTTAGCAATGACCCACCTGCATTATGATATAATTGAGAGCTTAACACAAGAGAATTATAAGTTTCTCAATCTCCCAATGCCTGTTTAATAGCAGGTAATTGATAGGAGAACTACATGTTGGTGTCTACTTCTATAATTTGGAGATACTTGTTTACTGTTTTTTTGCCATGTAATTCAGTTCTTCCTTGATGGGACATATGTTGAGACCAGTGTGCACCTTTTTTTCTTCATGTCCAGCTAGTAGTAGAAGCAGTAGTTGTAGCAGTAGGATCAGCAGCTGTAGTGAATGATAGTAGTTAGCTTTTAAGCAATCATTGAGGAAGTGAGTACCCCTTTTAACTGGAAATAGACAAGAATTCTCAAGTATGCCAAGCAATGAGTTTTCCCAACCTGGGCTACTCTCTTTCTATTCTACTGTGCAACAGGAGGAACTTTTCTTTGCTAAAGGATGAAGAATGTTATGTTCATGAGTCAGTCTAACATCATCCTTCACATGTTAATTTGCAGTGGTTAATTGTGTGTGTTTGTGTGTGAAAGAGGGAAATAAATTGGAGCCCTCTAATTTAGAGATATCCTTTACTAAGGATATCAGATCTTCCTACTGTCAGTACAAAATTGCCCTCTTTATATTGGAAGCTCAGTCTCTACAAGCCAAGTCAGTCTTTAAATTTCGCTGTCTTTCATAGCAGATCTCATTAGTGACCATACTACCTCCAATGATGCAGTTTTTTTTCCTTTTCCTCCCTATCAATTTCTGATAATAAGGATAGTTTCCACACTCTTGAAACATGGTTTTCAATTTTGCTGGAGATGCCGAATGTAACTTTGGTTACTGCAGGATTTTGGATGGTTATGGAGTGGTAGCTGCAAATTGCTTCAAGATAGTTTGGGTTATTGTGGAGCATCCAGTAGTGTGGTTAATGCAGGATTTTGGATGATTATGGAGTGGTAACTTGGGTTATTCATCATTTTGTATAGTATATAGACATGTGATATACTAGACAAGTGAGGGATTTTATTGCTATCTTTGACATCAGTTGAACTAAACTTTGGTGGCAACAAGAAGATCAGGTTTCTTGTGACCATGAATTCATTCCTATGTAGATTCCTTATTCTTGTTTTTCTTATATATCAGGTAACAGAAGAGTGCTTGGAGAAAGCCATTTCTGTTTACGATAATGTTTAGGAAAATTGGAAAGAGGATAAGGTTTGAAGATTATGAATGACTCTCTGTAACAGCCAGTGTATACATGGTGCAGTATTTTGTATACAGATTTCATAATGAAGATTTCCATATCTGGCCCCAACATCTAGATTCACCCTGAACTGCACTCAGATTGGGAACTTACAATACAGGTAGAACTTATGTCAGATCAGTGCACCCCCAACAATGCATGGTGTTATTTTTTATTTAGGATCAGGAAAATCAGTTCATGATCTTATTTCTTCTTTGCAAGTCAAAAATTACATCGATCAACTTCCAGAGTAAGATGAAGGGAAATAAGAAAAACTTTCTTCTTTATGATGATCTACTTTCTCCAAATGATGTTAGGTGCTGCACCCTAATTGACCTTTTTGTCTGCATGTTAAAATGGGTTTTGAATAGGAGCTGAGTTCTCAGGTCTCTCACCATCATCTGAAGTGAATTCTGCGAATTAAAGTCACTCACCAAAATCTGTGATCGAAGATGTGTGTGAACTCTTGGGCGAAAATTTCTCTCAAAGAACTGTGACCTGGCTCAAAGTACTGTGACCTGCCCATTTGCAACCATGAAGGCCAAGCCAAGTTCTTGAACTATGATTATTGTCCATTTATCCTCTATGCTACTTTTGGGCGATTGCAAACTCAATCGAGAGCCCACCTGACAAATGGCCACCATGACACTAATTTAATGGTATCATTCCTTGTACTTTCAGTGCAGCCTATTGAAAGATATTGTGTTGACAAAGGCATAGATTTGCTTACTTCATTTCACTGCATTAAATTGGTGCAGGCCTGTGATTATTTCTAAAGTCTGAACATAATGCATGCAGAGAGTATTGTCAACATTTTTATGCCCAAAAACCACTTCTGAAGTCTTCCCCACTTGTTGACATGAAGGGGGTGAAGAAAAAAGAGATGAATCAATTTAACCGGACTACCCTTCAATACACATCAAACAAGAGTACTGTTAAGAAACATTGAGAGTGGCTTCATGATATCCGGTAACACTACTACTACAAATGCTAATCCTATTTGTAAGCCCTCACAACCAAGCAAGCAGACTTTTAACATTGTTTGTCGCCCCATGTTCTACCATAGACTCTTCCCAAAGAGGAAGCTTCATGTGGCAGTCAGCCTCAGTGCCTTGCACTGGTTGTCTCAGGTGCCATGAAATTCTCTCTCTCTCTCTCTCTCTCTCTCTCTCTCTCTCTCTCTCTCTCATGTATGTGTGCGTTTTTGTGTTAATCCTATTAGGAAGTTTAGAAAGCAGCAAACACTAGTATATGTGAGATTTCTTCTAGGTTTTGTTTGTGGGTTTGGCAAGAGAGTTTGTGAAATACAATTTAGTTGAACACTACTAATCCTATTTATAAGCCCTCACAACCAGGCAAGCAGACTTTTAACATTGTTTGTCCCCCCATGTTCTACCATAGACTCTTCCCAAAGAGGAAGCTTCATGTGGCAGTCAGCCTCAGTGCCTTGCACTGGTTGTCTCGTGTGCCATGAAATTCTCTCTCTCTCTCTCTCTCTCTCTCTCTCTCTCTCTCTCTCTCTCTCATGTATGTGTGTGTTTTTGTGTTAATCCTATTAGGAAGTTTAGAAAGCAGCAAACACTAGTATATGTGAGATTTCTTCTAGGTTTTGTTTGTGGGGTTGGAAAGAGAGTTTGTGAAATACAATTTAGTTGATGGGTTTCCATCAATTTTTCTTTGTTGGGTGGGAATGGCATAGGAACTTCAATAACAAAAAACCCAAACTGGGTCACTTTCTCACTCTAAATTACACCATGTTAGGTGGGTTCTTCTCTAGATTTTATTCAATTGGGTTCTCTTCATTTTGAGTAATAAGCCGGAAAATTGGTAACAAACACCCCACTCTCTTTCCCTCTCTCTCTCACTATTAGATTATTGGATTTCAAGGGAGCAAGAGACATGAATTTTGTTTGGTACAGTATTTGATGAAAAGGCCCACCACATCTTCCATCACCAATCTCACCGTTGGTCAGAGCCTAGGAGAAATTCACCAGCAGTGCACCACACAACCAAGAAGTAGTAGCCATGAACATTGAGCAGTGGTGAAACCTAGAAAACCATGCCAGAGGCACATGGAAATAGTATGGTGCAGAAGCTAGGAATGGAGAAGCGGTTGACAAGCATCAACCTTCTTTTTTTTTTCTTCTTCTTCTTCTTCTTTTGATTCTTTTTGGTTGGGGGTGTCAATGGCTTAATTGGATGGGACTGGGCTCAGTTTAGGATTACAACTCTTTATTGGCACTGCTCCTGATCCTGAGTTCAACTCTCCTGAGACTTGAGCCCAAAGATAGCTATTGAGTTATGACTATCATGATCTGAGCTCAAATTGGTGGACTCAGGCTTAAGTTTCGGGTGTGAAGATCCTGGATCCTAAGTTTGGGTCTTAATCGGACTTGGGTGCTTCTTTCTCAAGTGGCTTTGGGCCATCCATGGCCCTTATCAGGTGGACTTTGAATCAGGAACCAGGGTCCATATTGCAATTAAACTAGGATTTAGTTAATTTGTACTCTAATAACATTATTCAAATTCTATTGGCACATGACAAGAACTTGTATTTGGTACCCCCCACAATGCATGGGTTAAATTAAAGCATTTACGAATATTGTATATAATGGAGGTTAAAATACATTTTTTGCAAAAAAAAAAAAAAAAAAAGAGAGGTTTTAGGGGCGGATAAAACAAACCGCCGTACTATTCCATCTGTGGCGGTTTTTAATCAGCCACTAAATGCATCAGTGACACAGATCTTTAGCGGTGGAACTTGGGACGAAAATTTTCCGTCGCTATACCCTTTAGCGGCGGAAAAAATCCGCCGCTAAAAGCCAAAATTTCTGTAGTGTTGGAATAGATAAAATTGCTGATACAAGTCCAGCAACATGCCCACTCGTTGCGGAGACCCTTGCATCACAATCTTCTAAAGCAAAGGATGTAACGCCCCACCCCTACACGCATGCATGATATTGTCCGCTTTGGCCCACGGGCCTCACGGTTTTGCTTTTGATGGGTTAAGGCCCATCAGAAGCAAAACCGTGAGGCCCGTCTGGTTCGAATGTGGGTCCCCTGCCATGGTCTGGTGCAAGTGGGCGGGTCTCCATGTGGGCGGGCCAAGAGGGCTGGCAGGCTACTGCACAGGGACGTGCAGCCTTAAGGGGGGTGGATTGTGACGCCCCGGAGTCCCACATCGACTATAGAGAGAAAAGTGAATGGGGTTATATGTAGAGCTTGCACCCTTACCTTGCATGAGGCCTTTTGATGGGCTGAGGCCCATCAGAAGCAAAACCGTGAGGCCCTGTGGGCCAAAGCGGACAATATCATGCATGCGTGTAGGAGTGGGGTGTTACAAAGGACCTCTTCTATGCTCTGATAGTCAATAGCATTCTGAGATGTTCGATTGACGCAAGAGCTTTTGAGGTAACCTTTCATCTGACACATAACAAGTTCATGCCATTGTTGCAATTCATTTGTATATAGCATAAATCTTTGTCGGTAGTTTGCTGCAGCAATTTTGATTATACTGTTCCTTTGAAGGGCATTGGTTCCAAACTCCAGTCTGTTTTGAAGGATGCAAGGTCACTACTTGACTGTTGCTACTCTATTGGAGGCTTGGTTCTCATTAAGGTAAGTGATTAACTACACCACCGTATTAAATCTTTCATTGTTTTTATTTCCCTACCATTTTTTTATCTCCAGCAAGTAGCAATCTCTTATAGAACATTTCTTTTCACCCTCTTCAAAAGCATTGGCTCTTTAATATCACTTGAGTTGTTTTTTTTTTTTTTTTTACTTTTTATTTTGTTTATTGCTCATTGTACATCTGTTCAAATCTCATTCTAGGATATTGAGTTCATTCCAAGCATGTGATTGGAGCTTCCAATTTTGATGTGTCTTTAGTTTGAAACCGTTTGCTGCTTGATTTAGGGAATAATATCCCAAGCATGTGACCTGAATCCTATGATTCACGTGTGAATATTACAATTTTTTTTATACTTATTCTATTGGAACGTATGATTTAGATGATTCATTTGAGAGAGAATAGTCACAACACAATTGATTGGTCAATATTTTTTGCTATTGTTTTTAATTGTAAAAGGTAATCCAGTTTTTAATTAATCTGCTTAATTTTTTTTGTATATTTGGGAGGTTATCTAGTTATACTTCTCAATCTCTTGATTTAATTCTTCAATTTCTTCTTTTTTCCTTAAATTCCACCCCTGCATCATCACATGAGATCCAGATGTTGCTTCATCTAATTTCTCTATGAAATCGTCTCTCATGATCTTTCTTTTCTAGTTTACGATATTCATGCTATCATAATTACTAAATACCAATGAAAAAAAAATGAAACTTTAGAGAGTTATATTAGAATGAGAATGAACAAAAAAAAAAAAAAATGAAATACTGCGAATCATAGAAGATTCTGCACTCGGAGTTCTTATCTTGTAGATTCTTATCCCTTGTTTTCTTGTGACTTCCCACTTGAACTTTACTTTGTACTAACTTCTGCTTAGAGAGATATCTGTTCCCATTTTATTGAGTTCCCAAAACAGGGAAGGAAGTTATGCAATGGAAATTAGAGGTTCCTATACAATTGAAATTAGTTCGTCTCCAAAGAGTATAGGGCATCACATTAGAGGGTTTGTGTAGCCCAAAAGTTGTACTTGTAAGACCCGCCACATGGTTGATATCGTGGCAAAAGTTTGGGCATCCAGTATGGGCCTAGTTTGGGTCATGTTCACTTGGGTCCAATTAATGACATTGCTGCACATTTATTTATCTAATATTTGCCCCCTTCGATGCAAAATGGGGATTGATGGATGTAATCAAATGATCAACTAATTTTCTTATTTGCATCCTTTATAATTTAGAATCTTTTGGATCTAATACGGATATCCAATCTACGGCAATGTTGATACTTCATACCATGTTTTGACCAAAAGTTATTGATCTTGGCTTAACATGGATGTTTAAATCCGTTGATCTATCAAGCCAATCCGAGTAATTTTAGGCCAAATCTGTCACATATCCCTATAGGTCTTGTCTATTAGCAGCTAGAAAGACTTCCCCCATTGAATTGAGCAATGCCTGCCATTATAATGACAAATATGGTCCACATAATTAACTTCCTGAGAAAAGAAAGAAACAAATTGATCGAAAGTTCTTTACTTCTTAATTTTGGCCCATTGGTTCTTTGCCATGACTTGCCCATTCTATTATGTCTCCAATTAGGAGAGGTTTATAAGTACGATTTAAATTACTTCATCTCCAAATAGTATTGGGCGTCCCATTAGGGGGGTTGTAGTCCCCCAGAATTGTTCCTCGTAAGACCAACCACATGGCCGATTTTGTGAACGGACTTTGGACAACCAATATGGACGTAGTGTGGGTCATGTTTGGGTGGGCCACATACATGAAATTACTTGCATTATTGGGCCCATTTGATAAGAAATGGGGATCGATGGATGGAATCAATTGATCCACTCATTTTCTAATTTAGATTCCCTGAAAATCTAGAACCTTTTGGTTCAATAGGGTAATCCAATCTGCAACGACCTTGCCACTTGATTCCATGTTTTGACCTAAATTTATCTATCCTGCCTCAACATGGATGTTGAAATCTTTTGATATATTTCAAGTGGATCGAGGTAATTAATGACCATGTTTGTCACGTATCGTTATAAGGCTGAACTAATGGCTACTGCAAAGACTCCTCCATTGAATTGAGCAGTGGCTGCTATTATCTTGTTGATTTCGGTCCCTTTTTGACTTGCCGTTCAATTAAGTCTCGAATTACGAGAGGTTCCTATACGATTGAAACTACTTCCTCTCCAAATTGTATTGGGCATCACATGAACATGTTTGTGGACACTCGAAAGTGGGAAACATCCACATGGCTGATTTTGTGAGCGAACTTTCAGCGTCCAATATGTGCCTAGCTTGGGTCGTGTTCATGTGGGTCTATTATGGGTTGTTTCATCAAATTAGTTCTTCTCTCCTTCTTTGTGCTAGGCTAGCTATGAAAACGTTGCAAAGATGGCAAGCAGTTGCTAGTTCATTCTGGAATACTGTACTCTTCAACTTGTTTTTCTTGACAGTTTATCTTTCCCTCATTGGTGACACATTTTTTTCTCTTTTCATGCAGATACTTGAACTGAAACATTATGTGCATGGTGTTCCCATTGCCCTCGTTGGGACAAAACTTGGTTGGACTTTTCTTGGCGAGTTCAGTTTATGAACTTCTTATCACCTTCTATTGTTATTGTTGTCATGGACTGAATATGTTATGGCTTCAAATATCCTAGATTATCATTCGTAGGCTTTGCATCTTGCCTGCAGCATTTTGTTCAATTCATTTGGTTGCACTGTTTCATCTGTTGCTAATTCCTGTACTTCTATTTCCTTATCCTTCTTGCTGAGTTGAACTTTCATTTCATTCAATTTCTTTTCATAAAAATATTACAACTTGTGCATCTCTTTGAATTATTTGCTTTATGACTTGCTACACTGAGCTTGTGCATCTCTCTCTGTCTCTGTTTTTTTAATGTGTTATTAACAATGTTGATAGATTTGGGGCATCCTTCTCTCACATAAAGAGGAGCACCAATGTCTGGTCAGATCACCTAACCAATGGAGGAATTCAGTTTTCTGATTTGGCCCTTTTTTCTGTTGATTTGTCTGCCTTTCTTTTGTATTGGTGGTTTGCTTGTTGTGGCCTTTGTGCCTTTTGTGGTCTTTTATTCGTGCCGAGTCTTTTTGTGGCCTTCATCTGGCTTTTTTGTTCAGTATAGATCTCTTGTACTTTATAGTTTTTCTCTTGTCAAATTACAGATAGCATTCAAAAAAAAAAAAAAAATTGTTGATGGTAAAATGGGTTTTCTTTGGATGTTGACAAGAGCTCACAACACAATTGGACTGTGCTCAATGTCGCAACCGAAAGGTCGCGGGTTCGAGTCATGTTACCATTAAGAAAAAATGGGTTTTCTTTTCTTTATTGATTTTATTTCTGTAATGTGGGTATTTTGTAAGATTGGGTTTTTTCTTATTACAATCATTTCAATTTGATGTCATGTGTTTTTCAATCTTTTTATGGTCATTGATTGGAAGCTCTATGGAGATTTTAGGAATGTCTCCTTTTAATTGTCTACAATAATTATCTCTTTGTTTTGGTAGTAAAATTGGTTTACTTCTCTTTGGATTATGTAGGTTTAGATTTATTTTTTTTTTACCATCTTGTCATTTTTTTAGTATGCTGTTGGTTTTAACAATGTTGTGGTGATAGTAAAATGGGTTTTCTTTGGATTTTGACTAGAGCTTGCATCACAATTTGAAAGTGCTCGATGTTGCAACCAAAGGGTTGTTCGAATCATCTTTCCATTCAAAAGCGATTTCTTTTCTTTTTTTTTTTTGGTTTTTTTTGTTGTTGTAATCTTTGTATTTTTTTTCAGGCTGGGATTCGCTTATTAGAATCGTTTCAATATAAACTCATGCTTTTTTTTCAAGTTAGTTATCACCATTAAAAAAGGATTTTTATTGGTTTTGTTTTTGTAATCTTGGTATTCTTGTCAGATCATGTTTTGCTCATTATAATTGTTTGATTTTTGATGTCATGGTTTTTTTTTTTTTTTTTTTTTCTCGTCTATGATTCTAAGAAGATTTTGTTAATTTTCCCTTTTAATTGTCTACCTTAGTTTTCAATTCTGAAGAGTTTATCGTTGAAAAAGAGTTTTCTTTTGTTCTTATTTTGTTTATTTCTGCAATATGGGCATTTGTTTATTATAATTATTTCCTTTTGATATTATTTTTTATATCTTTTCTTTTCCTTTAGGGCTCGTCTGTTTCCATTATAATACATAGAAATTGAATACATAGGATTTCATGTTTAGATGAGCCTGTCTTCATATGAATGCATTACTTGTATGCTGTGTGGATTTTAAACACTGTTTCAAGTAGTTACTGTGTCACTGTTTGGGTAGGGTTATTTTGCCTTAAACCCACTGCTTGGTGCTAGAACTTTGTTCATTTCACTTCATTCACTGCTGGGCAATGATTTGCATGCTGAATTTTATGCGTGTCTGTTTGTTGCATTTCATGCATTTAATTTGCTGCCTGCATGTAAATTTTCACTATGATAACATACTGTTTGAATGTCTTTCCATGCACAATAATTCATGGTTTAGGCATATATTTCATGCGGACTTGGTATGCATTGTTGAACGTGTTGTGCACACATTGTAATATGTTTCCATGCACTGTCAAGCATGATTTCATACAGCTTTCCATAGCAGCATGCACACTGCTACTGTTAGATTGAGAGTGTAATGATAAATTTCAATTTGTGACCACTGTTGTTCATTACCGGGGTGCTCAATTTCAGAATCTAATTCACTGTTTGGATGAGATTCCGCCCAGATAACCATGATCAGCCCATGTTTGGCCATGATCTTGATGCTCCTCATTATGAATTTCATAACTTTATCTGTTGATTTGATGTGATCATCATGTGTACATGAAGTATTGGGACAAGGATTTGAGTGCTGAGTCTTGTGCATTGTTTAGATGAGGAAATTCATGCCTTGTAGCCACGGTTTGGTTTTCGGAACTCCATTTATTTTTCATGGAATGACCCATGCTTTGGGTGTTGGGTTTGCTACACATTTTCTTCACACTTAGGGTACAAATCCGGATGCTGAATTTTCATGCATTGTACCCACCGTTTGGGCGTTAGAATTCCTCGTGTTCCAATCGAATGACGCTCTGTTTGGGTAGGACCCACTGTTCACATGTTGAATTTTGCACACAAAATTCACTGTTTGGCTGCTGTCCATCCACGCACTTCACTCATTCTTTGGATATGCTTTCCATGCTGCAGTCTGTTCACTGCCCTTACCATGAATTAGTATCAAACTGAATTTCTGTTGCATCGCGAATTTGATGCCACTAGGGGTACACAAAAAAATCCGTTGATCCGTAAATCCGATCCGATCCACAGATTTTTATCCGATCTGAAGGTAAACGGATTGGTGACGGATTGAAAATTTTGTAATCCGTTAGCAACGGATCGGCGGCGGATTTCACCCTCAATCTACGGATTTAATCCGATTCAATCTGTTCACATTAAATACAAATAAAAAAAATGTAAGGGGTCTAAATATAAATCAAGATGTCTAAATTTAAAATAAGAAAAAAAAATTAAGGGGTCAAAATGTAATTTTTTTTACATGTTCGATATTTTTCTTTTAACATTAAAGTGAACGGATTGAACGGATTAATCCGATCCGATTTGGTCCTCCACGGATCAGATTTTAACAGTTACGGATTGGTGACGGATTTGGCCCAATTCGCACTAATCCGATCCGTGTACACCCCTAGATCATAGTTATTAATGTTGTTTCATTTCGGCTGAAATTTTTCGTTTCGGTTAAGTGGTCGAAACAAAATTTTGGCCCAAACTTTTCGGTTTGAATTTCGGTCAATATCGGCCGAAATAAAATTTTATATAATTAATTTTTTTTAAAACTTTTTTTACACATATTTTGTATTTTTTATATTTTCAAAAAATATAATTCCAAAAAAATTACTATAATGGATTAAATCTATATTTATTACTTTTTCTATTTTTTTTTACTTATATATGTATATATATTATGCTATATTTTCTCCAAAATGTAATTCCGAAAAATTTCACCGAAATTCCGAATTGGCCGAAACTTTTCATTTTGTAGGCCAGAGCGAAATGAGGTCCGAAACGATTATTAACAACTATGCCTTAGATGCCACCATGCCTTGATGTGGGAATTTGTGTTGGTTATATGATATGCTCACTTCCTCATGGATCTTATGCGCGTGAGATTAGTATCTTTCTATACTCCCATTAGGGGCCGGGAACCCATCAAACCCATGCTAGTGGGAGAGATCTCGGATGAGGTAAGGTGGCATGCCAATGGCTATAATCTTACGTAAGCAAGTGAGAACTACTATGCATTACTACAGGGGTAAGGTGCTGATCTAAAAATTGGAGAAGATTTGTGTTTGTTTCCAATGTATGCTCACTGTCTCATAGATGCAACGGATTGTTTGAAAATGAGTTCACATGGGTTTGTTCATTGTTCCACTATGAAAATTGTCGATTTGATAATATGGTCCATTTGATAAATAATTATCTAGCCCATGGTTGATTTGTCCATCCTTGTGAATTTCATGGATATATTTACTGTGTCTTTTACACCATGTATCCACCATATTTCGCTTGGACCCTGTGGTTCCACGCATTTATTCATGCCTTTTTCTTATTCACTGAATTTACGTGGAAACAACGCATTTTTTTCATCCATCGTTTTAAGTAAAAATTCATGCATTTTCAGAAAAAAAAAAACCCATGCATTTATTTTCATGTGTCCGATCCGAAAATTCATGCATACGTGTTGTGTTTTGGCCTATTTCATGATTTCCATCATCGTGTTTCTCAAATTTTGAATTTTGATCATTTGTATAGCTGAGATGGAATTTTGGACACATTTTTTTATTTGCATGGTTGTTTTTTATTATAATTAACATGCATGAAATGATCATTTGTATGGCTGAGATATAATTTCGGAAGCATTTTTTTATTTGCTTGATCATGCTTTAATGTAATTAACATGCATGAAATAATGATATCTGTGATTTAATTTGCTAACTTGGTATGAATTTCATTCTCCCATCATGTTCATCAGCATGATTTGTATATTTTCCCATGATTTTATGCGCTTTATCATGAATTTGTATGCAAAAAATACTCATATATACTTTTGTTGTTCAAAAACAGTCCCTATTTTTCATAAAAGAGTCCAAAGGGAACCTTTTTTCTTCAAAACAGTCCCTTCTATATGCTGATTTTTCAAAGCAGTCCCATACATGTAGGCCTGTCAATGGGACGGGATGAAACGGGTAAAAAGCCCGGCCCGGCCCGGCCCAAGCCCTAAAATACAGGGCTTTTAAAAGAAATTTGAGCCCAGTGGGTTGGATTTGGGCAATACATATTAAAGTCCAACCAAAATGGGACTGGGACTGGGCAGAGGATGCCCAGCCCGTTCAGGCCCGGCCCGTCCGAAGCTCTAAAATATAGTGCTTTTAAAAAAATTTGAGCCTAGTGGGCTGGGTTTGGACAATACATTTCTGTTCTTTTCTTTTTTAAATTACTTGACCCATATAGGGAAAAAGGATACTCATTTTCATTCATTTTATTGATTTTTTTATTTTCTACTTTCACCGTCCAAAAAAAAAAAAGTTTTTAACTGATCCTACATTACTTTAACTTGACTCATAAATGATACTCATTCATTTCTTGACCCATATAGCCTATAGGATACTCATTCATTTCTATTGATTTTCTGATTTCTACTGTCACCGGTGAAAAAAAAAAAAAAAAGTTTTTAAGTTCGCCATGTTGCTTGTTGCATTGCATTGCCAGTCCCAAGCCCCAAAAAAAGGAGGAGGGTTTAAAATCCGGTCCACACCGGGTGTCTGGTGACAGCAGGAATAATTAGAGAATGTTTTGCTTCTGTCTAGGATCGGGCTAAGCCCAGGCCCGGCCCCGTCCCAGCCCGGGCCCTTACGGGACGGGATTTGATGTAGGCCCGTTCAATTTAGGGCCGGGATTGGACAACACTTGGCAGGCCCGTCCTATTTTTGGGACGGGATTGGACAACCTAAGCCCAGGCCTGGCCCGTCCCATTGACTGGCCTACATACATGATACATGTGCAGGATTTTCAAAACAGTCCACTGTTTGCACCAAATTCTTAAAACAGTCCATTATATGGACTGAAATTCCAAGACAGTCCCTTGTTTTTACTTATTTCTCACTTATACATGCATTTATGGGCAATGGTGGTATGCATTTTGTGTTAGCGTTGTATCTGCCTTAATGCAATAAAGTTGTGTCATCTGTGGCACCGTCACCTTCATACATGATATTATTTTACAACTTGCATCTACTTTCTACATGAGTTGAAAGTTCTCAAAAAAGAAAAGAAAACGACGCCATCAAATCATTTGGAGATCCAGGCATGTTTTTTTTTTTTTTTCTCTGATTTTTATAATTGTTTTTTTTTTTTTTAACCACTTTCATTTCATGCCTAAAACAAATCACCATTTTATCAATATTGGCTATTTTGGTCACATCCTCCTACATTTTGAGCATGAGATTACTTACTGCTCAAATGACAAACTCTTGTGGCAAAGCATGGTGGCGGGGTAGTTTGTTTCATTTTTCTTTTCTTTTCTTTTGGTTTTTTTTATTTATTTTTTTTTTTTTTCTGAAATAATGCTTCTCCATTCATTTCATGTGGAAAAAAAAATTTTCCATTTCAATATTATTGTAACTTTTGGTTACATCCACCTTCCATGATGAAGATTATTCGTTGCTCAAAGGATTTGGAACTCTTATGCTTAAATCATAATAGTGTGGTTGTACGTATCTCTCTTTTTTTTCTACGTATCTCTTTTTCTTCTTTTTGAAAAAGGGAATGCTCCTCCATTATTTACATGTCTAAAATTTTTTTTTTTCCTTGCCATTTCGTCACTATTGGATCCTTTGGTTACATCCTCCTGCCTTTCGAGTGTGAGAATATTCACTGCTCAAGGGATTGGAGTTCTTGTGCCTGGCCATTCTTGTGGGAAGACATACATTTTTAAAATAAAAAAAGATACATCACTCATTTAGTGGTATTTCAAAAAAATATACCATTTCCTAATTAAAAAAAAAAGAAACGATGGAGACTTTTCACATGTATTTTCATGTGCCAATTTGTGTCACTTTCACATGACCCTAGACCCAAATGACCTGAGACCCAAAAACCCAAAACCCCGAACCCCTGAACCCTAAATCCTAAGCCCTAAGCCGTCAGCCTTTAGCCCTGAGCCCTCAACCTTGAACCTTAATTCATAAACCCTAAACCCTGCAAATTGTACCGAAAAAGTAAAAGACCGTGAGTTAGGGTGCTTGACTTTGGGAATTCATGGTCATCGCGATTTGTTATGATTGGAGAATTTTCGAATACATCATTGTTGTTCTAAGTAAAGAGAATTACATGTCAGTATTCTTGACGCATGAAGTTTTCTTGTTTGAGCATTCATTGAAGCTAAGGGTTTTTTTTATTATTTTTGTCTTAGTCAAGTTCATATGTCATTCAAACACAAACTAGGACTCTACTGGGCTAGTAATTTGGACCATAAGAATAGCAAAAAGCAAGTATGAATCGGGTAAAGTCATTATGTATTGAAACTAAGGCTATTATGGATTGAAAAATATACATGTCAGCCTTCGTTGGATTAATGCCTTTTGATTGGCAAAGATATGCAGTTTTGTTGCCCATACTATTGTGACAAGTTCACGTTGTTAATCGTAACTAAGTGATTTTATAGCGATTTTTCTCAATCTTTTCCTATTAATGACCCTCGATGACCAAGAAGTTCTAGGGATATATATTTGAAATGATTCATGACCACTTATATGAAAAATGAGAAACAACAACGCCCACTTATAAGTAATTGAATTTTGAATACTCTAAAAGGCACTAGATGACAAAAAAAGATACTCTTAAAGAACTCTAAGTGACAAAACGAAGAGGAGTTGTTTTGTCTTTTAGTGATTTTACCTTCAACTCCCTTTTCTTTCTCTTTCATTTGATATCACCCTTAATTTTATTTAGTTTCACCACTCACACAAAGAAGTAGACATGAATCACCAATCCTAATCATGTTCTTTGAAAAAAAAATCTTTGAAAAAAATAGTAGGAAAAAAATTCTTTGAAAAAAATTCTTCGAATCAACAGTAGTAGTATTAGGAAAAAAATTCTTTGAAAACAATAGTATTAGAATTAATAACCGCCTTGAAAGTAATCGTTTTGCACTCTTTTTTGCAACAAAACTTGCAGGTGTGATCATAGTAGTGTTGATGCATCCGATCCCATTAGAACTCCAAAGTGAAGCATGAATAAGACTGGGATGGATGTGCTCTCTCTCTCTCTCTCTGTGTGTCTCTGTGAACGTGCGCGCACCTTTTTATTATACTTAAATGGCTTAGTCTAGATTAACTCATTTGAATATGACCCAATTTGTTTAGCCATCCCTTGAATATACACTATCAAGTTGGATCCCTTGAATATGCACTATCAAGTCAATCGAGTCTTCCTTCATTCTTAGACCAGATAACTTTCTTGAATTTAATGGTTTCGGTACTTGTGGACTCGATAGAACTTAATGTAGACTTGAATTTAATGTAGATTCATTTGAATTTAATCTGATCTAACATAGGCTAGTGATGACATCCTATTAAGTTTCAACAAAAAAATCAAACTAATAGAAGATGCCTGTCCTGCGATATTACTAAAAACATCTCTTCCCAGTAATATCCTTCAGTTCCACCAAAATCTCGAAAATCATAACACACAGTGTGCTATGGTAAAAGAAATTTATAACAAGGTCAGTACTATTCAGACCTCTTTAGATAAGGTAGAAAAAACTACCCAAGCTCAGGAAGAAAAGATTAACTCATTAATCACATCTTCTTTTAAGGGGATAAAACCAATCATACCCCAAAGGCAGAGTGTCCAATTGAGACCCGTTGAACCACCAATAGGTCAAACATGATTAAATATGCTTCAGATAAAAAACTTTGGTAGAAAACTTAGACAAAAGTGTTCTAAGAAAAAACCAAAGATGAACTGGTACAAATTCGGAGAAATTGAACGGCAAATTATTGAGAAAACTATGATTGAAGAAAAGCTTCCTCCTGATAGAAATGAAGATCTTTTCATATTCGCAGACAAACCTGTAGGAGAAGGGTATGAGATCACCAAATGGGGTAACCTTGAAACCCTCACACGGATAGTCCAGAAATTCGATGTTTTTCATCCGGACTGGATTAGGGAAGGAATAACAAAAGGTTTTTCCTTCGTTTCCCATGGTCTCTTCCAAAGTAGGCTTCAAGGACTACATAGCCCAGACCCTAATGTGAGAATTTGCACTGTCCTCGTAGATGAAAGAATCGCGGACTTTAAGACAAGCATCATAGGAATAGGACAACTCGAACTATTACAAAATGTTACCTATTTCAGTGTAATACTTGGATTTGTCCTGCCAATCGAAGCGGCCAAGGACATCGAGCTGATAATTGCTACTAAAGGTTATGAACAATATAACATTGAGAAAGGAATACTATCTATCCACCATCAGAGGAGAGTTATGTTTACCAACTTTGCTCAAGATGGTCTGCTCCCTACAATTCAAAAGGGAAGATCGAATGAAGAAGTCCTTGTCAGGACTACCAGAGATATGGTAGATTACACTTTTGTTAAAGTACCAGCAAAAGGAATGCTTAATAATCTGCAAGTGTGGAACTTCCCACAAATTCAGCCTGCAAAAGCAAAAAAGTACAATCTCCTAGAATTTGTACATCAAGATAAAGAAACAAACAATGTTACTTTGAAATTTGGACAACCAACCTTGGTTAAAAAAATAACCAATCAAGAATTAGAAGAAGAGTTTAACACGCCTACTCAATCTTATTTTAATAATCCAGAAATGGTTGAAAACCCTCAGCCAAATTTCCATAGGAGATCTTTTGACAAACCTCCTAATATAAAAAGACCCGCAGTAAAATTACTGCGAACCAATTCATCATCCAGCCTAGGATCAAATCCTAGAATTAGCTTTAATATGATGAATTTTGAGAAAGCTGAAAACTTCAAAGAAATTGAAGAAATGATAAAACAAAGCAACTCTTCGAAAATAGAAGCTCAGCCATCCATATTCCTTAATATGTATATAGATGGAGATGATGAAGAAAGGGGAGAAACAGAGAAAACTAAAGTAGTTTTCAAAACTCCAATATACTCCAAACCAGATAATTCTTTCCAAAAAAAGGGAAAGAATATCTTTGAAGGCAAAACCTTCATGGCAGAGAAACCAATGAATCCAACAGGTATTATTCTCAATCTAGATAATGTTAGAGATATCAAAAAGGCTCTAACACATTGGAAAAAGAAAATACATGTTCTTTTTACGATGCATTCAGAATGGGATGTTGACAGTTGTCACGCCTATGCAGAGCTATCCTTTGCTAGAACTGTAAAAACCTACATGAAGACCTTAAAAAAAAATTTAACCCAGCAAAAAAGCGATCTTCTTAGAAAAGCTAAAGAAAAACACAGGGGAAATGAGAGATGCGTAGATTCATATGTCTACCTTATATCTAGAGAGTTCATTGGTCAAACTACAACTGTATCTCTCAGTAAAGAACAAGAACAAGCTATATTCAAACTAGCGCAATTAAAAATCTGCAACCTCAAATATATTGAAGAATATAGCAATAATTTTAAATTGCTATTTTACAAATGTGAGGACGATAGTCTGAAAGACGACTATTTCAGAAAAATGCCCATCATAGGAGAATATATCCTCCAAGCCTACCAGAAATGGAAAGGAAAGAATGATGGAATTCAATACCTCAAAGATGATACCCTAGGTGAAAGGATAAACTTCACCCAAGACTATATCGCTGAAAAACTAAGAAGTGATAAAGAAAGAAAGCTAATTGAGAAAGCTTTCTCTGAAGTCTCTTTCAAAGATGAAAGAGATACTGAGATCCCTATTCAATTGGAATGTTCTAAACATTTCCACGGGAAAGAAAAATGCAAAAAATTCAGAACCCATGGAAATGACAATCCTTTTCCTCATAAGAAAAAGAGGAAACATTATAGATTCAAGAAATCTAGAACTTTTAGAAATCCTGAAAAAAGATATAAAAACTTCAAGCAGAGGAGGTATTGGAAGAGAAATGACTCTACCAGTAAGAGAGTTCCTAATTATAGGAAAAATCCTGATTCCAACAATAAATAATGTTGGACATGTGGAGAGACTGGACATTTTGCTCCAGCTTGCCCAAAGAAAGGCAAGAAAGACATCAGGGTCAATATGGTTGAACTTATCATACCTGATGCTGATGAACAAGAATTTGATATCTTGTATCATTCAGAATTAAGAGAAATTGATGAAGAATCTGTATATTCTGCATATACGGATGATGAAGATGAAGATACTCACTCATCTACTACTGATGAAGAGCAATAAGAAGAACTATGTTCTTCTTCTTTTGAAGAAATTCACTGTAATGTTCATACAATGAAAATGGAACCCGGAGAACCCTCTAACAGGACTCCTTACTCCAAAATTGCAGAACAGGGTATCACCTGGTCAAGTTAAAAATGGTCTCTCAAAAAATGGAAATACCTTTACCCTCCACCTGACGAGATAGCAGTAACATTCCAAGCCATGCTATCCACTGACAAACATTTATGTGAAGAATGTGGACACTCTACCACTACAAGTGGAAAAGAGGATGATCTTATTTTTGTCGAAATCAGACATAGCCTGCATTTTCATAAGACTTGCTTTTTAGCAGTCCTTCATGATAATAGAGGACAATATGCAGTAAATACTATCTTTGACCATCTAGGAAAGCTCTGGCGAATCTTAGATGAGCAAAGGCTTCTTCAATATCTACAACAACGAAATAACAACAGAGATATTCTTCTCATCAAATCTCAAAGTGATGATGAATCTAATGTTCAATCTCTCGGAGACACTAATCCGAATTTACCAATTGCTATTCAAAACAATAGCATTGAATTATATGCTTATCAGCATACTGGTGATCTCCTTTTCACGCAATTAATCATTGCTAATCTCGGCAATAAACGGATCGAAGCCCTTCTTGATACAGGTGCTACTACGTCCTTTATAAAAAAAAGTCCTTATTCCAGATAGCCATATGGAAACCTTAGACGTTCCATGGACCGGGGCAGGTGCTAATTCAGTACCCTTCGTAGTTAGGAGACATACTACTTCTCTTATCCTCAAGATCAACAATACCTTGCACAAACTTCGATTCCTTGAAATTGAAAATATAAATGTCAGTGAAGCTATTCTAGGGATGGATTTCCTAGAAGATTTTGACAAATACACCATCCAGCTTCAACCCGAACCAAACTTGGTTCTCTTCCTGAGGTCTGACTCTATTACCCTTCAGAGTACATGAGTACCTTCAGAGAAGCTGTGAAGCGTAGTTATACTAGGGATACAGATGCAAACCAAGACAATGGCCTAAAGTATAAACCTTAAACCCTAAACCCCAATCCCTAAACCCTAACCCCAAACCCCAAACCCTAAACCCTAAAACCCTAACCCTAAACCCCAAACCCTAACTACAAACCCCAAAACCCCAAACCCTAAACCCTAACCCCTAACTCCTAAACCCCGAACCCCAAAACCCTAAACCCCAAAACTCCAAACCCCAAACCTTAAACCCCAAAACCCCCAAACCCAAAACTCTAAACCCTAGACCGTAAACCTGAAACTCCAAACCCCAAACCCCAAACCCCAAACCCCAAACCCTAAACCCTAGACCCTAGAACCCTAGATCCTAAACCCTAAACCGTAAATTAATATCCGATTATAAAACAGATGATCGAACATTAGGTTCCGAACATCCAGTACCTTTTCGAATATTAGTTTCCGATCAATAATAAAAAGTTTGAACATATGATTCCGATCAATAATAAAAAGTCCGAACCATCAGTACCGAACAGATCGCGGTGCAGAAAAGAAAAAAAGTTTAGAAAAAATCACACCAATTCAACTACACAATAAATATATTCATTATGCGATAACTATCATAGCATTGGAATCCTTTGAACATATTTTTATGCAAAATAGTTGCTGCATTGACCTATTTGTGAAAAAAAAAAACACAATGAGAATGGTGAAGAAGGAAGGTGACTTATCAAATGTTTAAAAATGGAGGTTTCACTACGCAAAGAAGTTAGGTGACTTACCAATAGATTCGTTCCCTTCACTTGACTTCACTTGGTTTCGTCAAGGAGTGAATGGCCTCTTACAGCACGCCGTTTCCGGTGACAGAACATGACTCGTTTGGAGAGGAGATGAACAGGTGTGTGGGGAGAGAAGTGATGAACGTGTGTGGGTAGAGAGGGGTAGTTTGGGTATATTGATGGGTGCAGAGAGTAAAATTTATAAAAATTCAACTTTTATGAATCGGTGTGGAGAGAAATTCGGTGGGAAGAGCCAAAAAACGCCGTGCCAATAAAACTCCCCCTCCTAATTATATTTTTATCATGTACTCAACTGTGCGGTGGGACCTATTAATTTTTAGCCGAAATTTAATGATCTAGATATAAAGGGATGAGATTTATCTTCAACAGCGCAAGATTATCCTTAGTGTGGGCCCCACTGTAGAGTTTCATTTAAACAGCTGGGACAAAGGATCTGGGCCTGCAGCAATGATGGCACCATCGACAATGGGTCCCACAGGTCACTCAATCATGGCGGTCAATTCGGAAATTGAAAGGGAAAGATCGAAATTTGGTGGGCCAGCGTGCAAATATCATCATTACCGTTTCAAATTAATTAGAAAGTGCCAGCTGTGAATTCCCGCGTACTTATTTGGCAAGTTTCGCCGCGTCCAACGGCAAGTTTTCGCGCCCTCATGTGGCTATTTATAAGCGACCTCCCTGCTAACGTGTGCTTCTTCAGCACGCCTTAATTCCTCACACACCCATCTTTCTATCTAAAGAGGGAAGACGAAATCCATGGAAAACAAAGAAGACAAGCAAAAGCGAATCGAACTTCTCTTTCTTGGATCTTCTGATTGGGGAAATGGTTGTTGCTGCAGTGCTGGAAGAATTACATGGATCGGCAAATGCATCTTCTCGTATTGCAAAACCCTAATCGAAGTCGAGAGCGATGTCAAAGCCAAAAGAATCCAGGTATTTAGGGTATCTGATCTTTTTTTTCTCCAATATTTAGGGTTTCTTTTGATAAATTCTTTCTTGGTTTCGTTCTTCATTGTGTTTTGTTCAGTAGTTTGATAAGTTGGCGAGGATTGAATCTTAGGTTTTTGGGAAATGTAGGGTTTGTTTGGCTTTGTATTTCTGATTTAACAACAAATTATGCATCTGATGATTGGAAAATTTGGTTCTGTCCATGTGAGGCCTGAGTTCTTGGTGGTTTAATGACGTTCATTTACTATAGCCTTACAAAGGAATTGCAGTGGTGGGAAGGACCCTTTTGCTCAGTTGAAAGGGATTACTTCCTTCTGGGTCTGAAATGAGGGATTTCGGTCCTCTCAAGAAACCCATCTATCTATCTTTTAATGCATTTTGACGGGAACCATTTCAAGAATTATATTCGAAGGTATTTGAATCAGATGTACTTGTGGAAATCACCTTTGATTTCAATGCATATATAGAAACTTAATTAATCCAGCCAGCCACTCACCCCCCCAAAAAAAAAAAATGTTATTAATTGGATGATAGGGATTAGGGTAATTTGTTTTGTGCATTTTAGAATCAACTGGTATGAATGTGGAAGTGCAAGTGTAGTACTTGCAGAGTTGCTTTGTGACAGAAGACATAGGTGGGATAAGATGTGCTTGTTTGTTTGGGCACTTTGATTGATCGTAAAAAATTAAATATATCTAAATGTGTGTAAATCTAAATCTAATCCCATAACAAACAAACAAACAAGACTTCAACATTGATGAAGGTTCCATGAGACTGCAAACTCATTTCTCTATAAAGGCCTCTTTCTTTGATGGGTAATTGCATTCATGTCATTGAATTCCCTTTTGTTTATCTTCTCTGAATTCCATTTGGATTTGTTTCTTGAAATTTGTGTGTTCTTTCGACGGGTGGATTCTACTTCCTTGTTTTTTTTTTCTTTTTTTTCTACTTTGGCTATTTGGGAGAGTTTCCGAGTTTTTATCAAGGCATTGAATTTCTGTTTCCAAAGTTGTTGTTCTGTTCTATCAGGGCTTTTGATTAGCCTCTCATTTGGGTCTTATTGTGAATTAGTTTTATTCCAAGATGACTGTTGGGGCTGGGATTACTATTGCTGATGGGAATTTGGTGGTTTTGGGGAGCGAAATTTTGTTTGATGTTCATGAAAATGTCATTTTAACTCCCGCCAGCGGTGACAGTCTGCTCAATGGAGCATTTATCGGTGAATTCTGATGGATGTGGAAGCTGCCGGGTCTTTCCTATTGGAGCAGGTTACTTTTCCTAATACTCAAACAACTTGTGATTTCGGGTAGGCTACCTGAAACTGCAATTAGTTTGATTTCCAGTAGAATGGATGGTTATCCATCCATTGTGCATTTGGGATAGAAGATTTGGGAGTCTTATTGGACCTGATAACTGTTTTTCTGTGGTTTCCACTTTAAATTGTTATCTTGCGAACAACTAACCTGCCATTATATTACAATCCTTGCAATTTGTGGTACTAGAATTAAAGCTAGAAGTGGAAGCAGACCTTTGTAATTTTATAACTGGCTTCTTGCTACCTTGCTGGGTGGCTTTGGATGGAGCCAAATAGCTTTTTCAGGCTATTTCAGGATTTCTGAAAATACAGTTAGGTGTTCTAAAGTCATCTTCCAATTCCTGGTTAGATTCATGATAAACTAGGCTGGGCTGTCCAAATTTGATAGAGACATTATTTTCGTCTTGGTGTATGAAATCTAAGAGATCGTATATATATATATATATATATATATATATATTTTTGCCAGTTGAATTGGTGGAAAGTTCCACATTTTCAGATTAGCATCTGAGAGCATACCTTGGGTAGGTATTTTTCGAAAAGTGTAATCTTCCATACCTCTGGAAGTTCTTACTAGAATTTCTTCATTCATTCTTCCTCTATGGATGTGGTTTAGTAATCCATCTTGAGCATAATGTGTAAACATTACTCGGCTTTGGCATTGAACTGATAATATACCTTCAGAAATTATGTATTTCTCATATCCCTGAGTTCCTATTATCAATTTTATTTATTTGGCTGACTTTAGTGGCAAGACAAATCCTGGGATCACACTGAAATAGGCAACATTTTGGTGGAATTCCAGTTGTCCTATTCCAATTATGCTTTTCTTGAATTCTTGAATTCTCTCATCTACAAGGATGGCACATAGTTTAACGTCAGGGTCAGGGCTATGTAGTCCTTGTATTCGACATTGGAACAAACCATGTGAAAGGAATTCATATCCTTTTCTTTCCCTCATGTTTATCCATGTAGGATTGAAAACGTCAAATTTTTGGCATATTTTGTCAACTGTGACCAAGTCTCCCCATTTGGTTATTTCATAGTCTTTTCCTTTAGGATCTTCTCCTTTTAGGAAAAGATCTTCGTATCTTATTGGAGTTAATGTTTGGTTCTTCTCAGCCTTTACCACTATTTGCCATTCATTGTCACCAAACTCGTTCCAGTTCATTTGGGGTTTCCCTTCAAGACATTTGTTCTTAAGGTTTTTCCCAAATTTTTTGATGTGTATCATATTTAAACTTAATTTTCCTAATGGTGGGTTAGGAGGTTTTTAATTGGGTGAGCTGTGCTTTTAGTTGTCTTTCAGAGGGGTAGGAAAGATCTGAGAGAACTTTTTCATTCTTTTTTGTTCTTTCAATAAGGATGTCAATTTTCTCTCCTTGGGTTTTAGTAGTCTTTTTTACTCTGACCAGATTGCTATGTATGTTAGCAATTTTTTCATATATTTCCTTTACCATAGTAACTTGCATATCCGAGTTACTCTGGTTTTCTCTTCTCATATTATCGGTTGTGTTTTTTAATGGTTCGATAACTCATACATGGCAGAGCAGGCATCTTCCATGAGTTTTGTGTTTTTATCAAAACTCATCAAGATTTCTTCTTTAACATTCTCTGCTATTTGGTGTATTCTTCTTTCAGCAGCGTTGATAGCATCTCTTATTCCTTGATAGGGATAAGTATGCTCTGCAGTTTTTAAGTGAGTTTTAATATCTTGTACCTCTTTATTTATTTGGGAGAAGTTCTAACTCATTTTTGTCTCTGTGTCAGAGATTTTCAGATACGTACTGGTGTGGTTTTGGCTATGGCTGTCGCCAAGTCCTTTTATTATCTGAATTTGTGAGGCTAGAGTTGTTAAGCTTTTGCTGAGGTTAAGTTGATATTCTGTGAAAACCTGAAAAAACCTTTCTAACCCTTTTCTTAGGTTTTCTTGGCTATTTTCAATGGTTTTCCCACATAATGTTAATTCTTCTCTGAGCTGGATTAATCCTGAGGTTAGAAAATATTGCGAATTTCCAATGCCTTGGGTAAGGTGGAGAGCAGAAAGTTTTTCTAAGTCTCTTCTTTGTATGAGGAATTCATATCCTCCTTTAATGATTATGTTTTGAATTCTTTGTAAGAATTCTTCAAATGAAGTAATAGCTACTTCCTGTGCTGGAATAGGGTTTTCATAAGGAACTATATTCATTATGGCGTGTTAAGATCTGCGCCTGTAGCCTTTTCAAAGGCTGCTAGCTTATTAGAGAGAGTTTTTATCTCTCTAGACATTTCTTCCATTTGTTGGAGTAATCTGTCTTGAGTTTCTCTGGTTTCATGTGAGTCTCCATCTAAGTTTGTGCGAAGGCTTCTCCAAAGTTGACTGGGATTTGTTCATCTACCTTAATTAAGGTGTTGTCTATTAAATCTAGCTTTAGATTTATTTCGTTGGATATTTCTGTTTGAGTTAGGCTAACTTTGCCTAATGCCTCAAATAGCCAGTTTATCCTATCACTAAAGTGGTTTCCTAGTGCAACTAAGTGGATTAGTCCAAGATTCCTTTCTGAGATGTGTGCACTCACAAGCCATGTTCTCATGCCAGCGTTCAGATTCGGGTCTGTGTTCTCCTCTTAGAGTTTCTTTCTATTATCTATGTATATGGAATAGAATTCTGGGTTGTGAATTTTTATAAATTCTTCTAAGTCATAGTTATTTGTTCCAGATCTAGTGATTTCTAGAATGTTCATCATGTATTCTGAGGTCTGCTGGTTTGCAGGGAATCTTTCTATGATATTCTGGATATCAAACAGATATTGAGGTTCATAGATTCTGGGGGGAATTATTCCAAAAAGTCTCCTAAAGTCCAATCCGAGTTCTTCCATGTCCAGCCTATGGTCTCCTAAAGGAGGAATATGATTATCCATATATAAGGTATGGCATAACTGAGATTGGGACCAAATTTCTTTGGTAAGCATATACGAATGCTTCTTGGAAGGTAGCTTCGTATTCAGGGATGAATTCTAAAAATTCACTGTAAAGAGTGTAATAATCTTCAAGGAACTGTCTTCCTAAATCATTAACACCTTGTAAATATGTCCTTACATTTTTTATTGTACTCATGACTTGGATGAGAGAGATTCTGTGCTTTGAAAAGATAAGATCTAGTTCTGGTCTTATCTTGTGATAATGGAGAACATCCTCTAATAAGAGGGTTCTTCTTCTTTGCAAGGCTATATCTAGAATGACATTAACATTTGGGAATGAAAATCCTAAGGGTGGATTTTGGTGATTCCCCTGAGGTTCAAGATATGCCAATCAAAGTTGTTAATGTACATATCAAAACGTTGTTCCAAGTATATTTGATATACTGGGTTCTGGGTAGAGTCCGGATTGTCCGGAGGCTCTGGAGGTCTGAGATTATGCATCTTTACAACTTAACTTTGACAAGTTCGAATCGCTCTAATACCACACTGAGGGCCAGTTTTTTAAGAAAACCTTAAAACTACATAATAAGAAATGGTTGCCAAATAAAATTTAAAATTTATTGTGTAGGACTGTAAAGTGTAAAAAAGATTTCCTGTTGAAAAAGTGTGCTTTAGCATAATAACAAACTGTCTTTATTCTAAATGTTCATTGATGTTGTTCAATCCACGAGTCATTGCAAAATTGAACCCCACCTGTGACAGAATCCACACCGTTCGAGATTTGAATAAAAAATTGAGCCAAAACCTGTGGAGTCAAAGCCTATATAATAGGCTCCAATATATCTACAGTTCTCATTTTGCTGCTGTCACTACCATATTTACGACAGCAATTCACCATTTTCTTCGTATTTACCACCCACCATCTTCAAATTCCGGTTTTTTCCCCTCTCTATACATATACATAAATACTCCACTTAAAGAAATTTGAACAGATTTGATCGTCGAGACCATGGATTCGATTCTATTTTAATAATGGAATTAGGAATTATAGTAATTTTGATTAAATTTTATTATTGAATGTCACATATTTATGGGTTGATTTTATGTTATGGTTTAATGTTCTGTGATGGGAAAGAAAACATAGAAATAGGGAATTTGAGAAATAGAGTTCACTTCGAGGGGAACCGCCCTCCTTTCTTCACATAGAAGTGAAGTTGAATAGAATAATACTAGCTGCCTTTTTTCTCATTGCATTCAAATACATTTAAAGCATTATAGAAAAATACCTATTCCATCAATCTAATACATAAATGGCATGTGCCCTTAACTTCCTAACCGGCTCAATAACTGGACAATGATTTAGTGACTGACACAATAACTTCAGTCAAACAGTAGCAATAAGTAACCCTTACTACAATGTAACTCCCCATGCCAGCATGCATATTCAAAATGTGTGCACCACAAAAGAACGTATGCATAATTTTATTTCCAAAATATCTCACTGATTTGGCTACACACTTAATATTTGAACTTTGGCTACCGAACTCTTTAGGAAATTCAATTTTTTTTTTTTTTTTCTGATTTTGTGTTATTTATTCCAGTTTGGAAGACACTTATGAGGCACCAAGAAGAGCATTGCGGCTACTTGGAATAGATAATTGCTGATACAAGTCTAGCAACATGCCCACTAGTTGTGGAGACCCTTGTATCACAATCTTCAAAAGCAAAGGACCTCTTCTATGCTCTGATAGTCAATAGCATTTTGAGATGTTCGATTGACGCTGGTGCTTTTGAGGTAACCTTTCATCTGACACGTAACAAGTTCATGCTAGCGTTGCAATTCATTTGTAAATAGTATAAATATTTGTCGGTAGTTTGCTGCAGCAATTCTGATTATACTGTTTCTTTAAAGGCGTTGGTTCCAAACTCCAGTCTGTTTTGAAGGATGCAAGGTCACTGCTTGACTTTTACCACTCTATTGGAGACTTGATTCTCATTAAGGTAAGTGCTTAACTAGACCACCGTATTAAATCTTTCATTGTTTTTATTTCCCTACCATTTTTTTCTCCAGCAAGTAGCAATCTCTTAGAGGGCAATTCTCTTCCCCTCTTCAAAAGCATTGCCCTTTTAATATCACTTGGAGCTTCTAATTTTGACGTGTCTTTAGTCTGAAACCGTTTGCTACTTGATTTATGGAATAATATCCCAAGCATGTGACCTGAATCTTATGATTCAGTTGTGAATATTACAATTTTTTTATACTTATTCTATTGGAAGTTGGAACTTATGATTTAGATGATTCATTTGAGCGAGAATAGTCACAACACAATTGATTGGTCAATATTTTTTGCTATTGTTTTTAATTTTAAAAGGTAATCCAGTCATTAATTAATCTGCTTAATTTATTTATTTTTTGTTTGGGTATATTTGGGAGGTTAGAGGATCAAAAAAATATTTGGGAGGTTATCTAGTTATACTTCTCAATCTCTTGATGTAATTCTTCATTTTCTCCTTTTTTCCTTAAATTCCTGCCGTGCATCATCACAGGAGATCCAGATATTGCTTCATCTAATTTCTCTATGAAATCGTCTCTCATGATCTTTCTTTTCTAGTTTATGATAGTCGTGCTATCATAATTACTAAATACCAATGAAAGAAATGAAACTTTAGAGGGTTTTATTAGAATGATAATGAACTTAAAAAAAAAGAAAAGAAAAAAGAAATACAACAAATCATAGAAGATTCTACACTCAGATTTCTTATCTTGTAGATTCTCATCCCTTATTTTCTTGTGACTTCCCACTGGTACTTTACTTTGTACTAACTTCCGCTTAGAGAGAGATCTGTACCCATTTTCTTTAGTCTCCAAACAGGAAGGGAAGTTATACAATGGAAATTACTTCCTCTCCAAGTAATATTGGCTTCCTTTTTGTGGGGGTTATGAACCCCTAAGAGCTGCTTGTATGATGAGCCACATAGTTGGTTTTGTGGACTTGGCTTGAACCTCCACTATCGGCTTGGTTTGGGTCATGAACATGCAGCTCCAAACCATCACATTGTTATCCATTAAATTCTGCATCATTGGGCTCTTTTGATTTAAATCGGGATTGCCCAATGGAATGAGTTGTTCCACTAATTTTTCTGATTTGGATTCTACTGAGTGTAGAATATTTTGGATTTTATTTTGAATACAGTTTACATTCATCTTGGCCCTTCATTCTATGTTTTGTTCCAAATTTGTTGATAATTCCCTAATATGGATCTTGAATTTCTTTGATCGATCAAGTCGATCTAGATAATCAAAGTCTTGATCTATCACATATCCCCATAGGTTTGAACTATAAGATCCTAAATCATACTCCCCCACTTGAAAAGGACTCCGCATCGAGTAAACATCCTCTTTCACATTGTTGTCTTCTCTGTCGTTTTCTCTTCTTTTGCTTCCATTGCAACTCTTTCACATTAATCACTTGTCTTTTTAGTTGCATTTGTCTTTGGGTAGAGTACTTCTAAGAGTTGTATACCTTATCTACCCAATGTGGTCGTTGTATACCTTATCTACCCAATGTGGTCGTTGTATACCTTATCTACCCAATGTGGTCCAATGGGATGCAATCCAATGTCGTACAAGCAAACCATGAATCAATTGTAACTAACGTCACCTTTGGTAATCTTGATAAAATGAATCTTTGAAGTTGTAAATCTCTCTATGTGGGATATATTGACATTCACAATTTATTTAAGAGCATGATACTAACACATTTCGCCACCTCCACCACCACGGCCATCAAACTATGTTGGGGTTAGCTACATGAATTCTTTTTCTCCATTCCGATCTAAATCGCACTTTTCACCAATCACCATAATTCTCATCTAGATGTCGTTCATGTATAGTTGAACCCTCAAATTCTATATGCATATACTAAAATTTTGAGTTTCTTGTTCGTAATCTCGATTCGCATCGAAATCAATTGTATCATTGGTTCGTTTATTTGGATGTGTCGTAGACTTGATCACTAACAACATCACCAACTTCATAGATATCCAATTTCAGTGAGTCATCCGCATCTCGATGTTCGTTGTAGATCGGACCATCTACAACATCATTGCCTTTGTACACAATAATATTTTGATGATCACAAATACAAGAAGATGAATTGAGCAGTCACTGCTATTATCTTGTCTATTTTGGTCCCTGTGTGACTTGCCCGTTCTATTAATTAAGTCTCGAATTAGGAGAGGTTCCTATATAATTAAAACTACTTCCTCTCCAAATTGTATTGGGCATCACGTGAGCGTGTTTGTGGACCCTCGGAAGTGGGAAGCATCCACATGGCTGATTTTGTGAAAAAAGTTTCAGCGTCCAGTATGGGCCTAGTTTGGGTCTTGCTCATATGGGTCCATTATGGGCCCATTTTCGGTCATGACATTGCTGCCCGTTTATTTATGCTTTATTGGGCACCTTGGATAAAAAATGAGGATTGATGGATGCAATGGATTGGTCCATTAATTTTTTGATTTCCTTACGTAATTTGGGATATTTAAGACCTAATTTGGAGATCCAATCTACAGCTATCTTTGCACTTCATTCGATGTTTTGACCAATTTTTTTTATCTTGTCGTACCATGTATTTTGAATTCCTTTGTTCTATCAAGTAAATCCCGGTAATTATATGCCAGATCTGTCACATATCAGTATAGGTCTAATCTGTTGGATGCTACAACTCCCCCATTCATTTGAGCATTGTCTGCCATTATAATAACCAATATGTCGACATAATTAACTTCCCAAAAAAGAAAGAAATAAGTTGATTGAAGGCTGTTCACTTCAAGTTATTATCTTGTTGATTTTGGTCCCTTGTTTCTTTCGCGTGAATTGGCCATTTTATTAATTCTCTAATCATTGGAGGTTCCTATACGATTGAAATTAGTTTGTCTCCAAAGAGTATCGGGCATCCCATTAGAGGGTTTTTGGAGCCTAGAAGTGGTACTTGTAAGACCCGCCACATGGTTGATCTTGTGGCAGAAGTTTGGGCGGCCAGTATGGGCCTTGTTCGGGTCATGTTCACTTGGGTCCAATTAATGACGTTGCTGCACATTTATTTATCTAATATTTGCCCCCTTCGATACAAAATGGGGATTGATGGATGTAATCAAATGATCAACTAATTTTCTTATTTGCATCCTCTATAATTTAGAATATTTTGGATCTAATACGGAAATCCAATCTGTGGTAATGTTTTTTTCTTTTATTTAAATGAATTTGCAGCGATGTTAATACTTCATACCATGTTTTGACCAAAATTTATTGATCATGGATGTTTAATTCCTTCGATCTATCAATCCAATCCGGGTAATTTTAGGCCAAATCTTTCACATATCCCTATAGGTCTTGTCTATTGGCAGCTTGAAAGACTTCTCCATTGAATTGACCAATACCTACCATTATAATGACAAATATGGTCCACATAATTAACTTCCTGAGATAAGAAAGAAACAAATCGATCGAAGGTTCTTTTCTTGTTGATTTTGGTTCATTCATTCTTTGCCGTGAGTTGCCCATTCTATCAAGTTTCCAATTAGGAGAGGTTTATAAATACGATTTAAATTACTTCATCTTCAAATAGTATTAGACATCCCATTTGCGGGGTTGTAGACCCCCGGAATTGTTTCACATAAGACCAGCCACATGGCTGATTTTGTGAACGGACTTTGGACAACCAATATGGGCGTAGTTTGGGTCATGTTCGGGTGGTTCAAATACATGAAATTGCTGCATTGTTGGGCCCATTCGATAAGAAATGGGGATCTATGGATGGAATCAATTGATCCACTCATTTTCTAATTTAGATCCCTTGAAAATCTAGAACCTTTTGGTTCTACTTTTGGTTCTAATAGGGTAATCCAATCTATAACGACCTTGGCACTTGATTCCATGTTTTGAATTAAATTTATCTATCCTGCCTTAATATGGATGTTGAATTCTTTTGATATATTTCAAGTGGATCGAGGTAATTAATGGCCAAGTTTGTCACATATCCTTATAAGTCTGAACTAGTGGCTGCTGCAAAGACTCCTCTGTTGAATTGAGCAGTGGTTGCTACCTTATTGTTGATTTCGGTGCCTTTGTGACTTGCCCGTTCTATGAAGTCTCAAATTAGGAGAGGTTCATATAACTTAATAAATCACTATCTATTTAAGGCTCCAAAAGTTAATGGTTTTATACATGAAGGTTATTGCAATATTGCGAAAAAAAAAAAGGTGTCGGGTATAAGTTGGATTGGTGGTGGTAATTTTGGTAGATTTGGTAGAATGGAAATAATACTGCATTCAGGCGCTCTTAGGGTTTATTTGGGTGTCGGGTTGTCTATTTTTTTCTTTTTCCTTTCTGTTGATTCACATTTGGATGTTTCTCTACATAAGGATGCTTGGAGGATTTAGATTCTTTTGGCTTTCGTCATTTAATTTTTTTGTGAGGTTACAAGCCCCATGGGTTATTTCTACTTCAATTATCCAAATCAAACTGATTGATGTTTGAGTGTACTCTTTTTTTTTTTTTTTTTTTAAATTATTTTTCTTCATTTAAGTAACAATTATGTTAATCATTTGCAAGTGATGGTTGATGGTAGTCGGCATGGATATGTTCCCCTCTTTAATATCTACCTATTCAACATTTTATT
>QPKB01000013.1:4646028-4690286 GCA_003546025.1 Camphora micrantha | reverse complement strand
CCCAAATTACGTAAGGAAATCAAAAAGATTAATGGACCAATCCATTGCATCCATCAATCCTCATTTTTTATCCCAAGGTGCCCAATAAAGCATAAATAAAACGGGCAGCAATGTCATGACCGAAAATGGGCCCATAATGGACCCATATGAGCAAGACCCAAACTAGGCCCATACTGGACGCTGAAACTTTTTTCACAAAAATCAGCCATGTGGATGCTTCCCACTTCCGAGGGTCCACAAACACGCTCACGTGATGCCCAATACAATTTGGAGAGAAAGTAGTTTTAATTATATAGGAACCTCTCCTAATTCGAGACTTAATTAATAGAACGGGCAAGTCACACAGGGACCAAAATAGACAAGATAATAGCAGTGATTGCTCAATTCATCTTCTTGTATTTGTGATCATCAAAATATTATTGTGTACAAAGGCAATGATGATGTTGTAGATGGTCCGATCTACAACGAACATCGAGATGCGGATGACTCACTGAAATTGGATATCTATGAAGTTGGTGTTGTTGTTAGTGATCAAGTCTACGACACATCCAAATAAACGAACCAATGATACAATTGATTTCGATGCGAATCGAGATTACGAACAAGAAACTCAAAATTTTAGTATATGCATATAGAATTTGAGGGTTCAACTATAAATGAACGACATCTAGATGAGATTTATGGTGATTGGTGAAAAGTGCGATTTAGATCGGAATGGAGAAAAAGAATTCATGTAGCTAACCCCAACATAGTTTGATGGCCGTGGTGGTGGAGGTGGCCAAAGGTGTTAGTATCATGCTCTTAAATAAATTGTGAATGTCAATATATCCCACATAGAAAGATTTACGACTTCAAAGATTCATTTTATCAAGATTACCAAAGGTGACGTTAGTTACAATTGATTCATGGTTTGCTTGTACGACATTGGATTGCATCCCATTGGACCACATTGGGTAGATAAGGTATACAACGACCACATTGGGTAGATAAGGTATACAACGACCACATTGGGTAGATAAGGTATACAACTCTTAGAAGTACTCTACCCAAAGACAAATGCAACTAAAAAGACAAGTGATTAATGTGAAAGAGTTGCAATGGAAGCAAAAGAAGAGAAAACGACAGAGAAGACAACAATGTGAAAGAGGATGTTTACTCGATGCGGAGTCCTTTTCAAGTGGGGGAGTATGATTTAGGATCTTATAGTTCAAACCTATGGGGATATGTGATAGATCAAGACTTTGATTATCTAGATCGACTTGATCGATCAAAGAAATTCAAGATCCATATTAGGGAATTATCAACAAATTTGGAACAAAACATAGAATGAAGGGCCAAGATGAATGTAAACTGTATTCAAAATAAAATCCAAAATATTCTACACTCAGTAGAATCCAAATCAGAAAATTAATGGAACAACTCATTCCATTGGGCAATCCCGATTTAAATCAAAGGAGCCCAATGATGCAGAATTTAATGGATAACAATGTGATGGTTTGGAGCTGCATGTTCATGACCCAAACCAAGCCGATAGTGGAGGTTCAAGCCAAGTCCACAAAACCAACTATGTGGCTCATCATACAAGCAGCTCTTAGGGGTTCATAACCCCCACAAAAAGGAAGCCAATATTACTTGGAGAGGAAGTAATTTCCATTGTATAACTTCCCTTCCTGTTTGGAGACTAAAGAAAATGGGTACAGATCTCTCTCTAAGCGGAAGTTAGTACAAAGTAAAGTACCAGTGGGAAGTCACAAGAAAATAAGGGATGAGAATCTACAAGATAAGAAATCTGAGTGCAGAATCTTCTATGATTTGCTGTATTTCTTTTTTCTTTTCTTTTTTTTTTAAGTTCATTATCATTCTAATAAAACTCTCTAAAGTTTCATTTCTTTCATTGGTATTTAGTAATTATGATAGCACGAATATCATAAACTAGAAAAGAAAGATCATGAGAGACGATTTCATAGAGAAATTAGATGAAGCAATATCTGGATCTCCTGTGATGATGCACGGCAGGAATTTAAGGAAAAAAGGAGAAAATGAAGAATTACATCAAGAGATTGAGAAGTATAACTAGATAACCTCCCAAATATTTTTTTGAACCTCTAACCTCCCAAATATACCCAAACAAAAAAGAAATAAATTAAGCAGATTAATTAATGACTGGATTACCTTTTAAAATTAAAAACAATAGCAAAAAATATTGACCAATCAATTGTGTTGTGACTATTCTCGCTCAAATGAATCATCTAAATCATAAGTTCCAACTTCCAATAGAATAAGTATAAAAAAAATTGTAATATTCACAACTGAATCATAAGATTCAGGTCACATGCTTGGGATATTATTCCATAAATCAAGTAGCAAACGGTTTCAGACTAAAGACACGTCAAAATTAGAAGCTCCAAGTGATATTAAAAGGCCAATGCTTTTGAAGAGGGGAAGAGAATTGCCCTCTAAGAGATTGCTACTTGTTGGAGAAAAAAATGGTAGGGAAATAAAAACAATGAAAGATTTAATACGGTGGTCTAGTTAAGCACTTACCTTAATGAGAATCAAGTCTCCAATAGAGTGGTAAAAGTCAAGCAGTGACCTTGCATCCTTCAAAACAGACTGGAGTTTGGAACCAACGCCTTCAAAGAAACAGTATAATCAGAATTGCTGCAGCAAACTACCAACAAATATTTATACTATTTACAAATGAATTGCAACGCTAGCATGAACTTGTTACGTGTCAGATGAAAGGTTACCTCAAAAGCACCAGCGTCAATCGAACATCTCAAAATGCTATTGACTATCAGAGCATAGAAGAGGTCCTTTGCTTTTGAAGATTCTGATACAAGGGTCACCACAACTAGTGGGCATGTTGCTGGACTTGTATCAGCAATTATCTATTCCAACTAGCCGCAATGCTCTTCTTGGTGCCTCATAAGTGTCTTCCAAACTGGAATAAATAACACAAAATAAAAAATAAAAAAAAAATGAATTTCCTAAAGAGTTCGGTAGCCAAAGTTCAAATATTAAGTGTGTAGCCAAATCAGTGAGATATTTTGGAAATAAAATTATGCATACGTTCTTCTGTGGTGCACACATTTTGAATATGCATGCTGGCATGGGGAGTTACATTGTAGTAAGGGTTACTTATTGCTACTGTTTGACTGAAGTTATTGTGTCAGTCACTAAATCATTGTCTAGTTATTGAGCCGGTTAGGAAGTTAAGGGCACATGCCATTTATGTATTAGATTGATGGAATAGGTAGTTTTCTATAATGCTTTAAATGTATTTGAATGCAATGAGAAAAAGGGCAGCTAGTATTATTCTATTCAACTTCACTTCTATGTGAAGAAAGGAGGGCGGTTCCCCTCGAAGTGAACTCTATTTCTCAAATTCCCTATTTCTATGTTTTCTTTCCCATCACAGAACATTAAACCATAACATAAAATCAACCCATAAATATGTGACATTCAATAATAAAATTTAATCAAAATTACTATAATTCCTAATTCCATTATTAAAATAGAATCGAATCCATGGTCTTGACGATCAAATCTGTTCAAATTTCTTTAAGTGGAGTATTTATGTATATGTATAGAGAGGGGAAAAAACCGGAATTTGAAGATGGTGGGTGGTAAATACGAAGAAAATGGTGAATTGCTGTCGTAAATATGGTAGTGACAGCAGCAAAAATGAGAACTGTAGATATATTGGAGCCTATTATATAGGCTTTGACTCCGCAGGTTTTGGCTCAATTTTTTATTCAAATCTCAAACGGTGTGGATTATGTCACAGGTGGGGTTCAATTTTGCAATGACTCGTGGATTGAACAACTTCAATGAACATTTAGAATAAAGACAGTTTGTTATTATGCTAAAGCACACTTTTTCAACAGGAAATCTTTTTTACATTTTACAGTCCTACACAATAAAGTTTAAATTTTATTTGGCAACCATTTGTTATTATGTAGTTTTAAGGTTTTCTTAAAAAACTGGCCCTCAGTGTGGTATTAGAGCGATTCGAACTTGTCACAGTTAAGTTGTAAAGATGCATAATCTCAGACCTCCAGAGCCTCCGGACAATCCGGACTCTACCCAGAACCCAGTATATCAAATATACTTGGAACAACGTTTTGATATGTACATTAACAACTTTGATTGGCATATCTTGAACCTCAGGGGAATCACCCAAAATCCACCCTTAGGATTTCCATTCCCAAATGTTAATGTCATTCTAGATATAGCCTTGCAAAGAAGAAGAACCCTCTTATTAGAGGATGTTCTCCATTATCACAAGATAAGACCAGAACTAGATCTTATCTTTTCAAAGCATAGAATCTCTCTCATCCAAGTCATGAGTACAATAAAAAATGTAAGGACATATTTACAAGGTGTTAATGATTTAGGAAGACAGTTCCTTGAAGATTATTACACTCTTTACAGTGAATTTTTAGAATTCATCCCTGAATACGAAGCTACCTTCCAGGAAGCATTCGTATATGCTTACCAAAGAAATTTGGTCCCAATCTCAGTTATGCCATACCTTATATATGGATAATCATATTCCTCCTTTAGGAGACCATAGGCTGGACATGGAAGAACTCGGATTGGACTTTAGGAGACTTTTTGGAATAATTCCCCCCAGAATCTATGAACCTCAATATCTGTTTGATATCCAGAATATCATAGAAAGATTCCCTGCAAACCAGCAGACCTCAGAATACATGATGAACATTCTAGAAATCACTAGATCTGGAACAAATAACTATGACTTAGAAGAATTTATAAAAATTCACAACCCAGAATTCTATTCCATATACATAGATAATAGAAGGAAAATAACCAACACTATTTTCAGAATGAAAAATATGCGTGTATATGATAGATATTTCCTATGGAAACATTTTGAAAGAAGTTTTGGGAAAACCCCCCAAGAGTACTTCCTGGAATCCTTAAATGAACTAAAAGAATTCCAAAATACTTACCAGGCAGCCATACAACAAGGATTTGTAGAACTAGCCCAGCTAGTTAAAACCAACTGCCCAGAAAATACCACTGCTCGAAATGACTGAACAAAGACCTTCTCTCATAACATGGATATTAAGATATAACAGAGAAAATAACTATGTCCCTCTAAGAGGAGAACACAGACCCGAATCTGAACGCTGGCATGAGAACATGGCTTGTGAGTGCACACATCTCAGAAAGGAATCTTGGACTAATCCACTTAGTTGCACTAGGAAACCACTTTAGTGATAGGATAAACTGGCTATTTGAGGCATTAGGCAAAGTTAGCCTAACTCAAACAGAAATATCCAACGAAATAAATCTAAAGCTAGATTTAATAGACAACACCTTAATTAAGGTAGATGAACAAATCCCAGTCAACTTTGGAGAAGCCTTCGCACAAACTTAGATGGAGACTCACATGAAACCAGAGAAACTCAAGACAGATTACTCCAACAAATGGAAGAAATGTCTAGAGAGATAAAAACTCTCTCTAATAAGCTAGCAGCCTTTGAAAAGGCTACAGGCGCAGATCTTAACACGCCATAATGAATATAGTTCCTTATGAAAACCCTATTCCAGCACAGGAAGTAGCTATTACTTCATTTGAAGAATTCTTACAAAGAATTCAAAACATAATCATTAAAGGAGGATATGAATTCCTCATACAAAGAAGAGACTTAGAAAAACTTTCTGCTCTCCACCTTACCCAAGGCATTGGAAATTCGCAATATTTTCTAACCTCAGGATTAATCCAGCTCAGAGAAGAATTAACATTATGTGGGAAAACCATTGAAAATAGCCAAGAAAACCTAAGAAAAGGGTTAGAAAGGTTTTTTCAGGTTTTCACAGAATATCAACTTAACCTCAGCAAAAGCTTAACAACTCTAGCCTCACAAATTCAGATAATAAAAGGACTTGGCGACAGCCATAGCCAAAACCTCACCAGTACTTATCTGAAAATCTCTGACACAGAGACAAAAATGAGTTAGAACTTCTCCCAAATAAATAAAGAGGTACAAGATATTAAAACTCACTTAAAAACTGCAGAGCATACTTATCCCTATCAAGGAATAAGAGATGCTATCAACGCTGCTGAAAGAAGAATACACCAAATAGCAGAGAATGTTAAAGAAGAAATCTTGATGAGTTTTGATAAAAACACAAAACTCATGGAAGATGCCTGCTCTGCCATGTATGAGTTATCGAACCATTAAAAAACACAACCGATAATATGAGAAGAGAAAACCAGAGTAACTCGGATATGCAAGTTACTATGGTAAAGGAAATATATGAAAAAATTGCTAACATACATAGCAATCTGGTCAGAGTAAAAAAGACTACTAAAACCCAAGGAGAGAAAATTGACATCCTTATTGAAAGAACAAAAAAGAATGAAAAAGTTCTCTCAGATCTTTCCTACCCCTCTGAAAGACAACTAAAAGCACAGCTCACCCAATTAAAACCTCCTAACCCACCATTAGGAAAATTAAGTTTAAATATGATACACATCAAAAAATTTGGGAAAAACCTTAAGAACAAATGTCTTGAAGGGAAACCCCAAATGAACTGGAACGAGTTTGGTGACAATGAATGGCAAATAGTGGTAAAGGCTGAGAAGAACCAAACATTAACTCCAATAAGATACGAAGATCTTTTCCTAAAAGGAGAAGATCCTAAAGGAAAAGACTATGAAATAACCAAATGGGGAGACTTGGTCACAGTTGACAAAATATGCCAAAAATTTGACGTTTTCAATCCTACATGGATAAACATGAGGGAAAGAAAAGGATATGAATTCCTTTCACATGGTTTGTTCCAATGTCGAATACAAGGACTACATAGCCCTGACCCTGACGTTAAACTATGTGCCATCCTTGTAGATGAGAGAATTCAAGAATTCAAGAAAAGCATAATTGGAATAGGACAACTGGAATTCCACCAAAATGTTGCCTATTTCAGTGTGATCCCAGGATTTGTCTTGCCACTAAAGTCAGCCAAATAAATAAAATTGATAATAGGAACTCAGGGATATGAGAAATACATAATTTCTGAAGGTATATTATCAGTTCAATGCCAAAGCCGAGTAATGTTTACACATTATGCTCAAGATGGATTACTAAACCACATCCATAGAGGAAGAATGAATGAAGAAATTCTAGTAAGAACTTCCAGAGGTATGGAAGATTACACTTTTCGAAAAATACCTACCCAAGGTATGCTCTCAGATGCTAATCTGAAAATGTGGAACTTTCCACCAATTCAACTGGCAAAAATATATATATATATATATATATATATATATACGATCTCTTAGATTTCATACACCAAGACGAAAATAATGTCTCTATCAAATTTGGACAGCCCAGCCTAGTTTATCATGAATCTAACCAGGAATTGGAAGATGACTTTAGAACACCTAACTGTATTTTCAGAAATCCTGAAATAGCCTGAAAAAGCTATTTGGCTCCATCCAAAGCCACCCAGCAAGGTAGCAAGAAGCCAGTTATAAAATTACAAAGGTCTGCTTCCACTTCTAGCTTTAATTCTAGTACCACAAATTGCAAGGATTGTAATATAATGGCAGGTTAGTTGTTCGCAAGATAACAATTTAAAGTGGAAACCACAGAAAAACAGTTATCAGGTCCAATAAGACTCCCAAATCTTCTATCCCAAATGCACAATGGATGGATAACCATCCATTCTACTGGAAATCAAACTAATTGCAGTTTCAGGTAGCCTACCCGAAATCACAAGTTGTTTGAGTATTAGGAAAAGTAACCTGCTCCAATAGGAAAGACCCGGCAGCTTCCACATCCATCAGAATTCACCGATAAATGCTCCATTGAGCAGACTGTCACCGCTGGCGGGAGTTAAAATGACATTTTCATGAACATCAAACAAAATTTCGCTCCCCAAAACCACCAAATTCCCATCAGCAATAGTAATCCCAGCCCCAACAGTCATCTTGGAATAAAACTAATTCACAATAAGACCCAAATGAGAGGCTAATCAAAAGCCCTGATAGAACAGAACAACAACTTTGGAAACAGAAATTCAATGCCTTGATAAAAACTCGGAAACTCTCCCAAATAGCCAAAGTAGAAAAAAAAGAAAAAAAAAAACAAGGAAGTAGAATCCACCCGTCGAAAGAACACACAAATTTCAAGAAACAAATCCAAATGGAATTCAGAGAAGATAAACAAAAGGGAATTCAATGACATGAATGCAATTACCCATCAAAGAAAGAGGCCTTTATAGAGAAATGAGTTTGCAGTCTCATGGAACCTTCATCAATGTTGAAGTCTTGTTTGTTTGTTTGTTATGGGATTAGATTTAGATTTACACACATTTAGATATATTTAATTTTTTACGATCAATCAAAGTGCCCAAACAAACAAGCACATCTTATCCCACCTATGTCTTCTGTCACAAAGCAACTCTGCAAGTACTACACTTGCACTTCCACATTCATACCAGTTGATTCTAAAATGCACAAAACAAATTACCCTAATCCCTATCATCCAATTAATAACATTTTTTTTTTTTTGGGGGGGTGAGTGGCTGGCTGGATTAATTAAGTTTCTATATATGCATTGAAATCAAAGGTGATTTCCACAAGTACATCTGATTCAAATACCTTCGAATATAATTCTTGAAATGGTTCCCGTCAAAATGCATTAAAAGATAGATAGATGGGTTTCTTGAGAGGACCGAAATCCCTCATTTCAGACCCAGAAGGAAGTAATCCCTTTCAACTGAGCAAAAGGGTCCTTCCCACCACTGCAATTCCTTTGTAAGGCTATAGTAAATGAACGTCATTAAACCACCAAGAACTCAGGCCTCACATGGACAGAACCAAATTTTCCAATCATCAGATGCATAATTTGTTGTTAAATCAGAAATACAAAGCCAAACAAACCCTACATTTCCCAAAAACCTAAGATTCAATCCTCGCCAACTTATCAAACTACTGAACAAAACACAATGAAGAACGAAACCAAGAAAGAATTTATCAAAAGAAACCCTAAATATTGGAGAAAAAAAAGATCAGATACCCTAAATACCTGGATTCTTTTGGCTTTGACATCGCTCTCGACTTCGATTAGGGTTTTGCAATACGAGAAGATGCATTTGCCGATCCATGTAATTCTTCCAGCACTGCAGCAACAACCATTTCCCCAATCAGAAGATCCAAGAAAGAGAAGTTCGATTCGCTTTTGCTTGTCTTCTTTGTTTTCCATGGATTTCGTCTTCCCTCTTTAGATAGAAAGATGGGTGTGTGAGGAATTAAGGCGTGCTGAAGAAGCACACGTTAGCAGGGAGGTCGCTTATAAATAGCCACATGAGGGCGCGAAAACTTGCCGTTGGACGCGGCGAAACTTGCCAAATAAGTACGCGGGAATTCACAGCTGGCACTTTCTAATTAATTTGAAACGGTAATGATGATATTTGCACGCTGGCCCACCAAATTTCGATCTTTCCCTTTCAATTTCCGAATTGACCGCCATGATTGAGTGACCTGTGGGACCCATTGTCGATGGTGCCATCATTGCTGCAGGCCCAGATCCTTTGTCCCAGCTGTTTAAATGAAACTCTACAGTGGGGCCCACACTAAGGATAATCTTGCGCTGTTGAAGATAAATCTCATCCCTTTATATCTAGATCATTAAATTTCGGCTAAAAATTAATAGGTCCCACCGCACAGTTGAGTACATGATAAAAATATAATTAGGAGGGGGAGTTTTATTGGCACGGCGTTTTTTGGCTCTTCCCACCGAATTTCTCTCCACACCGATTCATAAAAGTTGAATTTTTATAAATTTTACTCTCTGCACCCATCAATATACCCAAACTACCCCTCTCTACCCACACACGTTCATCACTTCTCTCCCCACACACATGTTCATCTCCTCTCCAAACGAGTCATGTTCTGTCACCGGAAACGGCGTGCTGTAAGAGGCCATTCACTCCTTGACGAAACCAAGTGAAGTCAAGTGAAGGGAACGAATCTATTGGTAAGTCACCTAACTTCTTTGCGTAGTGAAACCTCCATTTTTAAACATTTGATAAGTCACCTTCCTTCTTCACCATTCTCATTGTGTTTTTTTTTTTCACAAATAGGTCAATGCAGCAACTATTTTGCATAAAAATATGTTCAAAGGATTCCAATGCTATGATAGTTATCGCATAATGAATATATTTATTGTGTAGTTGAATTGGTGTGATTTTTTCTAAACTTTTTTTCTTTTCTGCACCGCGATCTGTTCGGTACTGATGGTTCGGACTTTTTATTATTGATCGGAATCATATGTTCAAACTTTTTATTATTGATCGGAAACTAATATTCGAAAAGGTACTGGATGTTCGGAACCTAATGTTCGATCATCTGTTTTATAATCGGATATTAATTTACGGTTTAGGGTTTAGGATCTAGGGTTCTAGGGTCTAGGGTTTAGGGTTTGGGGTTTGGGGTTTGGGGTTTGGGGTTTGGAGTTTCAGGTTTACGGTCTAGGGTTTAGAGTTTTGGGTTTGGGGGTTTTGGGGTTTAAGGTTTGGGGTTTGGAGTTTTGGGGTTTAGGGTTTGGGGTTCGGGGTTTAGGAGTTAGGGTTTAGGGTTTAGGGTTTGGGGTTTTGGGGTTTGTAGTTAGGGTTTGGGGTTTAGGGTTAGGGTTTTAGGGTTTAGGGTTTGGGGTTTGGGGTTAGGGTTTAGGGATTGGGGTTTAGGGTTTAAGGTTTATACTTTAGGCCATTGTCTTGGTTTGCATCTGTATCCCTAGTATAACTACGCTTCACAGCTTCTCTGAAGGTACTCATGTACTCTGAAGGGTAATAGAGTCAGACCTCAGGAAGAGAACCAAGTTTGGTTCGGGTTGAAGCTGGATGGTGTATTTGTCAAAATCTTCTAGGAAATCCATCCCTAGAATAGCTTCACTGACATTTATATTTTCAATTTCAAGGAATCGAAGTTTGTGCAAGGTATTGTTGATCTTGAGGATAAGAGAAGTAGTATGTCTCCTAACTACGAAGGGTACTGAATTAGCACCTGCCCCGGTCCATGGAACGTCTAAGGTTTCCATATGGCTATCTGGAATAAGGACTTTTTTTTATAAAGGACGTAGTAGCACCTGTATCAAGAAGGGCTTCGATCCGTTTATTGCCGAGATTAGCAATGATTAATTGCGTGAAAAGGAGATCACCAGTATGCTGATAAGCATATAATTCAATGCTATTGTTTTGAATAGCAATTGGTAAATTCGGATTAGTGTCTCCGAGAGATTGAACATTAGATTCATCATCACTTTGAGATTTGATGAGAAGAATATCTCTGTTGTTATTTCGTTGTTGTAGATATTGAAGAAGCCTTTGCTCATCTAAGATTCGCCAGAGCTTTCCTAGATGGTCAAAGATAGTATTTACTGCATATTGTCCTCTATTATCATGAAGGACTGCTAAAAAGCAAGTCTTATGAAAATGCAGGCTATGTCTGATTTCGACAAAAATAAGATCATCCTCTTTTCCACTTGTAGTGGTAGAGTGTCCACATTCTTCACATAAATGTTTGTCAGTGGATAGCATGGCTTGGAATGTTACTGCTATCTCGTCAGGTGGAGGGTAAAGGTATTTCCATTTTTTGAGAGACCATTTTTTACTTGACCAGGTGAGACCCTATTCTGCAATTTTGGAGTAAGGAGTCCTGTTAGAGGGTTCTCCGGGTTCCATTTTCATTGTATGAACATTACAGTGAATTTCTTCAAAAGAAGAAGAACATAGTTCTTCTTATTGCTCTTCATCAGTAGAAGATGAGTGAGTATCTTCATCTTCATCATCCGTATATGCAGAATATACAGATTCTTCATCAATTTCTCTTAATTCTGAATGATACAAGATATCAAATTCTCGTTCATCAGCATCAGGTATGATAAGTTCAACCATATTGACCCTGATGTCTTTCTTGCCTTTCTTTGGGCAAGCTGGAGCAAAATGTCCAGTCTCTCCACATGTCCAACATTATTTATTGTTGGAATCAGGATTTTTCCTATAATTAGGAACTCTCTTACTGGTAGAGTCATTTCTCTTCCAATACCTCCTCTGCTTGAAGTTTTTATATCTTTTTTCAGGATTTCTAAAATTTCTAGATTTCTTGAATCTATAATGTTTCCTCTTTTTCTTATGAGGAAAAGGATTGTCATTTCTATGGGTTTTGAATTTTTTGCATTTTTCTTTCCCGTGGAAATGTTTAGAACATTCCAATTGAATAGGGATCTCAGTATCTCTTTCATCTTTGAAAGAGACTTCAGAGAAAGCTTTCTCAATTAGCTTTCTTTCTTTATCGCTTCTTAGTTTTTCAGCGATATAGTCTTGCGTGAAGTTTATCCTTTCACCTAGGGTATCATCTTTGAGGTATTGAATTCCATCATTCTTTCCTTTCCATTTCTGGTAGGCTTGGAGGATATATTCTCCTATGATGGGCATTTTTCTGAAATAGTCGTCTTTCAGACTATCGTCCTCACATTTGTAAAATAGCAATTTAAAATTATTGCTATATTCTTCAATATATATGAGGTTGCAGATTTTTAATTGTGCTAGTTTGAATATAGCTTGTTCTTGTTCTTTATTGAGAGATACAGTTGTAGTTTGACCAATGAACTCTCTAGATATAAGGTAGACATATGAATCTACGCATCTCTCATTTCCCCTGTGTTTTTCTTTAGCTTTTCTAAGAAGATCTCTTTTTTGTTGGGTTAAACCTTTTTTTAAGGTCTTCATGTAGGTTTCTACAGTTCTAGCAAAGGATAGCTCTGCATAGGCGTGAAAACTGTCAACATCCCATTCTGAATGCATCGTAAAAACAACATGTATTTTCTTTTTCCAATGTGTTAGAGCCTTTTTGATATCTCTAACATTATCTAGATTGAGAATAATACCTGTTGGATTCATTGGTTTCTCTGCCATGAAGGTTTTGCCTTCAAAGATATTCTTTCCCTTTTTTTGGAAAGAATTATCTGGTTTGGAGTATATTGAAGTTTTGAAAACTACTTTAGTTTTCTCTGTTTCTCCCCTTTCTTCATCATCTCCATCTATATACATATTCATGAATATGGATGGCTGAGCTTCTATTTTCGAAGAGTTGCTTTGTTTTATCATTTCTTCAATTTCTTTGAAGTTTTCAGCTTTCTCAAATTCATCATATTAAAGCTAATTCTAGGATTTGATCCTAGGCTGGATGATGAATTGGTTCGCAGTAATTTTACTGCGGGTCTTTTTATATTAGGAGGTTTGTCAAAAGATCTCCCATGGAAATTTGGCTGAGGGTTTTCAACCATTTCTGGATTATTAAAATAAGATTGAGTAGGCGTGTTAAACTCTTCTTCTAATTCTTGATTGGTTATTTTTTTAACCAAGGTTGGTTGTCCAAGTTTCAAACTAACATTGTTTGTTTATTTATCTTGATGTACAAATTCTAGGAGATTGTACCTTTTTGCTTGTGCAGGCTGAATCTGTGGGAAGTTCCACATTTGTAGATTATTAAGCATTCCTTTTGCTGGTACTTTAACAAAAGTGTAATCTACCATATCTCTAGTAGTCCTGACAAGGACTTCTTCATTCGATCTTCCCTTTTGAATTGTAGGGAGCAGACCATCTTGAGCAAAGTTGGTAAACATAACTCTCCTCTGATGGTGGATAGATAGTATTCCTTTCTCAATGTTATATTGTTCATAACCTTTAGTAGCAATTATCAGCTCGATGTCCTTGGCCGCTTCGATTGGCAGGACAAATCCAAGTATTACACTGAAATAGGTAATATTTTGTAATAGTTTGAGTTGTCCTATTCCTATGATGCTTGTCATAAAGTCCGCGATTCTTTCATCTACGAGGACAGTGCAAATTCTCACATTAGGGTCTGGGCTATGTAGTCCTTGAAGCCTACATTGGAAGAGACCATGGGAAACGAAGGAAAAACCTTTTGTTATTCCTTCCCTAATCCAGTCCGAATGAAAAACATCGAATTTCTGGACTATCCGTGTGAGGGTTTCAAGGTTACCCCATTTGGTGATCTCATACCCTTCTCCTACAGGTTTGTCTGCGAATATGAAAAGATCTTCATTTCTATCAGGAGGAAGCTTTTCTTCAATCATAGCTTTCTCAATAATTTGCCATTCATTTTCTCCGAATTTGTACCAGTTCATCTTTGGTTTTTTCTTAGAACACTTTTGTCTAAGTTTTCTACCAAAGTTTTATATCTGAAGCATATTTAATCCTGTTTGACCTATTGGTGGTTCAACGGGTCTCAATTGGACACTCTGCCTTTGGGGTATGATTGGTTTTATCCCCTTAAAAGAAGATGTGATTAATGAGTTAATCTTTTCTTCCTGAGCTTGGGTAGTTTTTTCTACCTTATCTAAAGAGGTCTGAATAGTACTGACCTTGTTATAAATTTCTTTTACCATAGCACACTGTGTGTTATGATTTTCGAGATTTTGGTGAAACTGAAGGATATTATTGGGAAGAGATGTTTCTAGTAATATCGCAGCACATGCATCTTCTATTAGTTTGATTTTTTTGTCGAAACTTAATAGGATGTCATCACTAGCCTATGTTAGATCAGATTAAATTCAAATGAATCTACATTAAATTCAAGTCTACATTAAGTTCTATCGAGTCCACAAGTACCGAAACCATTAAATTCAAGGAAGTTATCTGGTCTAAGAATGAAGGAAGACTCGATTGACTTGATAGTGCATATTCAAGGGATCCAACTTGATAGTGTATATTCAAGGGATGGCTAAACAAATTGGGTCATATTCAAATGAGTTAATCTAGACTAAGCCATTTAAGTATAATAAAAAGGTGCGCGCACGTTCACAGAGACACAGAGAGAGAGAGTGAGAGAGAGAGAGCTCATCCATCCCAGTCTTATTCATGCTTCGCTTTGGAGTTCTAATGGGATCGGATGCATCAACACTACTATGATCACACCTGCAAGTTTTGTTGCAAAAAGGAGTGCAAAACGATTACTTTCAAGGCGGTTATCAATTCTAATACTATTGTTTTCAAAGAATTTTTTTCCTAATACTACTACTGTTGATTCGAAGAATTTTTTTCAAAGAATTTTTTTCCTACTATTTTTTTCAAAGAACATGATTAGGATTGGTGATTCATGTCTACTTCTTTGTGTGAGTGGTGAAACTAAATAAAATTAAGGGTGATATCAAATGAAAGAGAAAGAAAAGGGAGTTGAAGGTAAAAGCACTAAAAGACAAAACAACTCCTCTCCGTTTTGTCACTTAGAGTTTTTTAAGAGTATCTTTTTTTGTCATCTAGTGCCTTTTAGAGTATTCAAAATTCAATTACTTATAAGTGGGCGTTGTTGTTTCTCATTTTTTATATAAGTGGTCATGAATCATTTCAAATATATATCCCTAGAACTTCTTGGTCATCGAGGGTCATTGATAGGAAAAGATTGAGAAAAATCGCTATAAAATCACTTAGTTACGATTAACAACGTGAACTTGTCACAATAGTATGGGCAACAAAACTGCATATCTTTGCCAATCAAAAGGCATTAATCCAACGAAGGCTGACATGTATATTTTTCAATCCATAATAGCCTTAGTTTCAATACATAATGACTTTACCCGATTCATACTTGCTTTTTGCTATTCTTATGGTCCAAATTACTAGCCCAGTAGAGTCCTAGTTTGTGTTTGAATGACATATGAACTTGACTAAGACAAAAATAATAAAAAAAACCCTTAGCTTCAATGAATGCTCAAACAAGAAAACTTCATGCGTCAAGAATACTAACATGTAATTCTCTTTACTTAGAACAACAATGATGTATTCGAAAATTCTCCAATCATAACAAATCGCGATGACCATGAATTCCCAAAGTCAAGCACCCTAACTCACGGTCTTTTACTTTTTCGGTACAATTTGCAGGGTTTAGGGTTTATGAATTAAGGTTCAAGGTTGAGGGCTCAGGGCTAAAGGCTGACGGCTTAGGGCTTAGGATTTAGGGTTCAGGGGTTCGGGGTTTTGGGTTTTTGGGTCTCGGGTCATTTGGGTCTAGGGTCATGTGAAAGTGACACAAATTGGCACATGAATATACATGTGAAAAGTTTCCATCGTTTCTTTTTTTTTTTTTAATTAGGAAATGGTATATATTTTTTGAAATACCACTAAATGAGTGATGTATCTTTTTTTATTTTAAAAATGTATGTCTTCCCACAAGAATGGCCAGGCACAAGAACTCCAATCCCTTGAGCAGTGAATATTCTCACACTCGAAAGGCAGGAGGATGTAACCAAAGGATCCAATAGTGACGAAATGGCAAGGAAAAAAAAAATTTTAGACATGTAAATAATGGAGGAGCATTCCCTTTTTCAAAAAGAAGAAAAAGAGATACGTAGAAAAAAAAGAGAGATACGTACAACCACACTATTATGATTTAAGCATAAGAGTTCCAAATCCTTTGAGCAACGAATAATCTTCATCATGGAAGGTGGATGTAACCAAAAGTTACAATAATATTGAAATGGCAAATTTTTTTTTCCACATGAAATGAATGGAGAAGCATTATTTCAGAAAAAAAAAAAAAATAAATAAAAAAAACCAAAAGAAAAGAAAAGAAAAATGAAACAAACTACCCCGCCACCATGCTCTGCCACAAGAGTTTGTCATTTGAGCAGTAAGTAATCTCATGCTCAAAATGTAGGAGGATGTGACCAAAATAGCCAATATTGATAAAATGGTGATTTGTTTTAGGCATGAAATGAAAGTGGTTAAAAAAAAAAAAAAAAAAATTATAAAAATCAGAGAAAAAAAAAAAAAAACATGCCTGGATCTCCAAATGATTTGATGGCGTCGTTTTCTTTTCTTTTTTGAGAACTTTCAACCCATGTAGAAAGTAGATGCAAGTTGTAAAATAATATCATGTATGAAGGTGACGGTGCCACAGATGACACAACTTTATTGCATTAAGGCAGATACAACGCTAACACAAAATGCATACCACCATTGCCCATAAATGCATGTATAAGTGAGAAATAAGTAAAAACAAGGGACTGTCTTGGAATTTCAGTCCATATAATGGACTGTTTTAAGAATTTGGTGCAAACAGTGGACTGTTTTGAAAATCCTGCACATGTATCATGTATGTAGGCCTGTCAATGGGACGGGCCAGGCCTGGGCTTAGGTTGTCCAATCCCGTCCCAAAAATAGGACGGGCCTGCCAAGTGTTGTCCAATCCCGTCCCAAAAATAGGACGGGCCTGCCAAGTGTTGTCCAATCCCGACCCTAAATTGAACGGGCCTACATCAAATCCCGTCCCGTAAGGGCCCGGGCTGGGACGGGGCCGGGCCTGGGCTTAGCCCGATCCTAGACAGAAGCAAAACATTCTCTAATTATTCCTGCTGTCACCAGACACCCGGTGTGGACCGGATTTTAAACCCTCCTTTTTTTGGGGCTTGGGACTGGCAATGCAATGCAACAAGCAACATGGCGAACTTAAAAACTTTTTTTTTTTTTTTTCACCGGTGACAGTAGAAATCAGAAAATCAATAGAAATGAATGAGTATCCTATAGGCTATATGGGTCAAGAAATGAATGAGTATCATTTATGAGTCAAGTTAAAGTAATGTAGGATCAGTTAAAAACTTTTTTTTTTTTTGGACGGTGAAAGTAGAAAATAAAAAAATCAATAAAATGAATGAGAATGAGTATCCTTTTTCCCTATATGGGTCAAGTAATTTAAAAAAGAAAAGAACAGAAATGTATTGTCCAAACCCAGCCCACTAGGCTCAAATTTTTTTAAAAGCACTATATTTTAGAGCTTCGGACGGGCCGGGCCTGAACGGGCTGGGCATCCTCTGCCCAGTCCCAGTCCCATTTTGGTTGGACTTTAATATGTATTGCCCAAACCCAACCCACTGGGCTCAAATTTCTTTTAAAAGCCCTGTATTTTAGGGCTTGGGCCGGGCCGGGCCGGGCCGGGCTTTTTACCCGTTTCATCCCGTCCCATTGACAGGCCTACATGTATGGGACTGCTTTGAAAAATCAGCATATAGAAGGGACTGTTTTGAAGAAAAAAGGTTCCCTTTGGACTCTTTTATGAAAAATAGGGACTGTTTTTGAACAACAAAAGTATATATGAGTATTTTTTGCATACAAATTCATGATAAAGCGCATAAAATCATGGGAAAATATACAAATCATGCTGATGAACATGATGGGAGAATGAAATTCATACCAAGTTAGCAAATTAAATCACAGATATCATTATTTCATGCATGTTAATTACATTAAAGCATGATCAAGCAAATAAAAAAATGCTTCCGAAATTATATCTCAGCCATACAAATGATCATTTCATGCATGTTAATTATAATAAAAAACAACCATGCAAATAAAAAAATGTGTCCAAAATTCCATCTCAGCTATACAAATGATCAAAATTCAAAATTTGAGAAACACGATGATGGAAATCATGAAATAGGCCAAAACACAACACGTATGCATGAATTTTCGGATCGGACACATGAAAATAAATGCATGGGTGTTTTTTTTTTCTGAAAATGCATGAATTTTTACTTAAAACGATGGATGAAAAAAATGCGTTGTTTCCACGTAAATTCAGTGAATAAGAAAAAGGCATGAATAAATGCGTGGAACCACAGGGTCCAAGCGAAATATGGTGGATACATGGTGTAAAAGACACAGTAAATATATCCATGAAATTCACAAGGATGGACAAATCAACCATGGGCTAGATAATTATTTATCAAATGGACCATATTATCAAATCGACAATTTTCATAGTGGAACAATGAACAAACCCATGTGAACTCATTTTCAAACAATCCGTTGCATCTATGAGACAGTGAGCATACATTGGAAACAAACACAAATCTTCTCCAATTTTTAGATCAGCACCTTACCCCTGTAGTAATGCATAGTAGTTCTCACTTGCTTACGTAAGATTATAGCCATTGGCATGCCACCTTACCTCATCCGAGATCTCTCCCACTAGCATGGGTTTGATGGGTCCCCGGCCCCTAATGGGAGTATAGAAAGATACTAATCTCACGCGCATAAGATCCATGAGGAAGTGAGCATATCATATAACCAACACAAATTCCCACATCAAGGCATGGTGGCATCTAAGGCATCGTTGTTAATAATCGTTTCGGACCTCATTTCGCTCTGGCCTACAAAATGAAAAGTTTCGGCCAATTCGGAATTTCGGTGAAATTTTTCGGAATTACATTTCGGAGAAAATATAGCATAATATATATACATATATAAGTAAAAAAAAATAGAAAAAGTAATAAATATAGATTTAATCCATTATAGTAATTTTTTTGGAATTATATTTTGTGAAAATATAAAAAATACAAAATATGTGTAAAAAAAGTTTTAAAAAAAATTAATTATATAAAATTTTATTTCGGCCGATATTGACCGAAATTCAAACCGAAAAGTTTGGGCCAAAATTTTGTTTCGACCACTTAACCGAAACGAAAAATTTCGGCCGAAATGAAACAACATTAATAACTATGATCTAGGGGTGTACACGGATCGGATTAGTGCGAATTGGGCCAAATCCGTCACCAATCCGTAACTGTTAAAATCCGATCCGTGGAGGACCAGATCGGATCGGATTAATCCGTTCAATCCGTTCACTTTAATGTTAAAAGAAAAATATCGAACATGTAAAAAAATTACATTTTGACCCCTTAATTTTTTTTTCTTATTTTAAATTTAGACATCTTGATTTATATTTAGACCCCTTACATTTTTTTTATTTGTATTTAATGTGAACAGATTGAATCGGATTAAATCCGTAGATTAAGAGTGAAATCCGCCGCCAATCCGTTGCTAACGGATTACAAAATTTTCAATCCGTCACCAATCCATTTACCTTCAGATCGGATAAAAATCTGTGGATCGGATCGGATTTACGGATCAACGGATTTTTTTGTGTACCCCTACTGGCATCAAATTCGCGATGCAACAGAAATTCAGTTTGATACTAATTCATGGTAAGGGCAGTGAACAGACTGCAGCATGGAAAGCATATCCAAAGAATGAGTGAAGTGCGTGGATGGACAGCAGCCAAACAGTGAATTTTGTGTAAAAAATTCAACATGTGAACAGTGGGTCCTACCCAAACAGAGCGTCATTCGATTGGAACACGAGGAATTCTAACGCCCAAACGGTGGGTACAATGCATGAAAATTCAGCATCCGGATTTGTACCCTAAGTGTGAAGAAAATGTGTAGCAAACCCAACACCCAAAGCATGGGTCATTCCATGAAAAATAAATGGAGTTCCGAAAACCAAACCGTGGCTACAAGGCATGAATTTCCTCATCTAAACACTGCACAAGACTCAGCACTCAAATCCTTGTCCCAATACTTCATGTACACATGATGATCACATCAAATCAACAGATAAAGTTATGAAATTCATAATGAGGAGCATCAAGATCATGGCCAAACATGGGCTGATCATGGTTATCTGGGCGGAATCTCATCCAAACAGTGAATTAGATTATGAAATTGAGCACCCCGGTAATGAACAACAGTGGTCACAAATTGAAATTTATCATTACACTCTCAATCTAACAGTAGCAGTGTGCATGCTGCTATGGAAAGCTGTATGAAATCATGCTTGACAGTGCATGGAAACATATTACAATGTGTGCACAACACGTTCAACAATGCATACCAAGTCCGCATGAAATATATGCCTAAACCATGAATTATTGTGCATGGAAAGACATTCAAACAGTATGTTATCATAGTGAAAATTTACATGCAGGCAGCAAATTAAATGCATGAAATGCAACAAACAGACACGCATAAAATTCAGCATGCAAATCATTGCCCAGCAGTGAATGAAGTGAAATGAACAAAGTTCTAGCACCAAGCAGTGGGTTTAAGGCAAAATAACCCTACCCAAACAGTGACACAGTAACTACTTGAAACAGTGTTTAAAATCCACACAGCATACAAGTAATGCATTCATATGAAGACAGGCTCATCTAAACATGAAATCCTATGTATTCAATTTCTATGTATTATAATGGAAACAGACGAGCCCTAAAGGAAAAGAAAAGATATAAAAAATAATATCAAAAGGAAATAATTATAATAAACAAATGCCCATATTGCAGAAATAAACAAAATAAGAACAAAAGAAAACTCTTTTTCAACGATAAACTCTTCAGAATTGAAAACTAAGGTAGACAATTAAAAGGGAAAATTAACAAAATCTTCTTAGAATCATAGACGAGAATTAAAAAAAAAAAAAAAAAAAACCATGACATCAAAAATCAAACAATTATAATGAGCAAAACATGATCTGACAAGAATACCAAGATTACAAAAACAAAACCAATAAAAATCCTTTTTTAATGGTGATAACTAACTTGAAAAAAAGCATGAGTTTATATTGAAACGATTCTAATAAGCGAATCCCAGCCTGAAAAAAAATACAAAGATTACAACAACAAAAAAACCAAAAAAAAAAAGAAAAGAAATCGCTTTTGAATGGAAAGATGATTCGAACAACCCTTTGGTTGCAACATCGAGCACTTTCAAATTGTGATGCAAGCTCTAGTCAAAATCCAAAGAAAACCCATTTTACTATCACCACAACATTGTTAAAACCAACAGCATACTAAAAAAATGACAAGATGGTAAAAAAAAATAAAAAAATCTAAACCTACATAATCCAAAGAGAAGTAAACCAATTTTACTACCAAAACAAAGAGATAATTATTGTAGACAATTAAAAGGAGACATTCCTAAAATCTCCATAGAGCTTCCAATCAATGACCATAAAAAGATTGAAAAACACATGACATCAAATTGAAATGATTGTAATAAGAAAAAACCCAATCTTACAAAATACCCACATTACAGAAATAAAATCAATAAAGAAAAGAAAACCCATTTTTTCTTAATGGTAACATGACTCGAACCCGCGACCTTTCGGTTGCGACATTGAGCACAGTCCAATTGTGTTGTGAGCTCTTGTCAACATCCAAAGAAAACCCATTTTACCATCAACAATTTTTTTTTTTTTTTGAATGCTATCTGTAATTTGACAAGAGAAAAACTATAAAGTACAAGAGATCTATACTGAACAAAAAAGCCAGATGAAGGCCACAAAAAGACTCGGCACGAATAAAAGACCACAAAAGGCACAAAGGCCACAACAAGCAAACCACCAATACAAAAGAAAGGCAGACAAATCAACAGAAAAAAGGGCCAAATCAGAAAACTGAATTCCTCCATTGGTTAGGTGATCTGACCAGACATTGGTGCTCCTCTTTATGTGAGAGAAGGATGCCCCAAATCTATCAACATTGTTAATAACACATTAAAAAAACAGAGACAGAGAGAGATGCACAAGCTCAGTGTAGCAAGTCATAAAGCAAATAATTCAAAGAGATGCACAAGTTGTAATATTTTTATGAAAAGAAATTGAATGAAATGAAAGTTCAACTCAGCAAGAAGGATAAGGAAATAGAAGTACAGGAATTAGCAACAGATGAAACAGTGCAACCAAATGAATTGAACAAAATGCTGCAGGCAAGATGCAAAGCCTACGAATGATAATCTAGGATATTTGAAGCCATAACATATTCAGTCCATGACAACAATAACAATAGAAGGTGATAAGAAGTTCATAAACTGAACTCGCCAAGAAAAGTCCAACCAAGTTTTGTCCCAACGAGGGCAATGGGAACACCATGCATATAATGTTTCAGTTCAAGTATCTGCATGAAAAGAGAAAAAAATGTGTCACCAATGAGGGAAAGATAAACTGTCAAGAAAAACAAGTTGAAGAGTACAGTATTCCAGAATGAACTAGCAACTGCTTGCCATCTTTGCAACGTTTTCATAGCTAGCCTAGCACAAAGAAGGAGAGAAGTAATTTGATGAAACAACCCATAATAGACCCACATGAACACGACCCAAGCTAGGCACATATTGGACAACTGAGACAACCAGTGCAAGGCAGTGAGGCTGACAGCCACATGAAGCTTCGTCTTTGGGAAGAGTCTATGGTAGAACATGGGGCGACAAACAATGTTAAAAGTCTGCTTGCTTGGTTGTGAGGGCTTACAAATAGGATTAGCATTTGTAGTAGTAGTGTTACCAGATATCATGAAGCCACTCTCAATGTTTCTTAACAGTACTCTTGTTTGATGTGTATTGAAGGGTAGTCCGGTTAAATTGATTCATCTCTTTTTTCTTCACCCCCTTCATGTCAACAAGTGGGGAAGACTTCAGAAGTGGTTTTTGGGCATAAAAATGTTGACAATACTCTCTGCATGCATTATGTTCAGACTTTAGAAATAATCACAGGCCTGCACCAATTTAATGCAGTGAAATGAAGCAAGCAAATCTACGCCTTTGTCAACACACTATCTTTCAATAGGCTGCACTGAAAGTACAAGGAATGATACCATTAAATTAGTGTCATGGTGGCCATTTGTCAGGTGGGCTCTCGATTGAGTTTGCAATCGCCCAAAAGTAGCATAGAGGATAAATGGACAATAATCATAGTTCAAGAACTTGGCTTGGCCTTCATGGTTGCAAATGGGCCAGGTCACAGTACTTTGGGCCAGGTCACAGTTCTTTGAGAGAAATTTTCACCCAAGAGTTCACACACATCTTCGATCACAGATTTTGGTGAGTGACTTTAATTCTCAGAATTCACTTCAGATGATGGTGAGAGACCTGAGAACTCAGCTCCTATTCAAAACCCATTTTAACATGCAGACAAAAAGGTCAATTAGGGTGCAGCACCTAACATCATTTGGAGAAAGTAGATCATCATAAAGAAGAAAGTTTTTCTTATTTCCCTTCATCTTACTCTGGAAGTTGATCGATGTAATTTTTGACTTGCAAAGAAGAAATAAGATCATGAACTGATTTTCCTGATCCTAAATAAAAAATAACACCATGCATTGTTGGGGGTGCACTGATCTGACATAAGTTCTACCTGTATTGTAAGTTCCCAATCTGAGTGCAGTTCAGGGTGAATCTAGATGTTGGGGCCAGATATGGAAATCTTCATTATGTAATCTGTATATAATCTGTATACAAAATACTGCACCATGTATACACTGGCTGTTACAGAGAGTCATTCATAATCTTCAAACCTTATCCTCTTTCCAATTTTCATAAACATTATCGTAAACAGAAATGGCTTTCTCCAAGCACTCTTCTGTTACCTGATATATAAGAAAAACAAGAATAAGGAATCTACATAGGAATGAATTCATGGTCACAAGAAACCTGATCTTCTTGTTGCCACCAAAATTTAGTTCAACTGATGTCAAAGATAGCAATAAAATCCCTCACTTGTCTAGTATATCACATGTCTATATACTATACAAAATGATGAATAACCAAAGTTACCACTCCATAATCATCCAAAATCCTGCATTAACCACACTACTGGATGCTCCACAATAACCCAAACTATCTTGAAGCAATTTGCAGCTACCACTCCATAACCATCCAAAATCCTGCAGTAACCAAAGTTACATTCGGCATCTCCAGCAAAATTGAAAACCATGTTTCAAGAGTGTGGAAACTATCCTTATTATCAGAAATTGATAGGGAGGAAAAGGAAAAAAAACTGCATCATTGGAGGTAGTATGGTCACTAATGAGATCTGCTATGAAAGACAGTGAAATTTAAAGACTGACTTGGCTTGTAGAGACTGAGCTTCCAATATAAAGAGGGCAATTTTGTACTGACAGTAGGAAGATCTGATATCCTTAGTAAAGGATATCTCTAAATTAGAGGGCTCCAATTTATTTGCCTCTTTCACACACAAACACACACAATTAACCACTGCAAATTAACATGTGAAGGATGATGTTAGACTGACTCATGAACATAACATTCTTCATCCTTTAGCAAAGAAAAGTTCCTCCTGTTGCACATTAGAATAGAAAGAGAGTAGCCCAGGTTGGGAAAACTCATTGCTTGGCATACTTGAGAATTCTTGTCTATTTCCAGTTAAAAGGGGTACTCACTTCCTCAATGATTGCTTAAAAGCTAACTACTATCATTCACTACAGCTGCTGATCCTACTGCTACAACTACTGCTTCTACTACTAGCTGCACATGAAGAAAAAAAGGTGCACACTGGTCTCAACATATGTCCCATCAACGAAGAACTGAATTACATGGCAAAAAAACAGTAAACAAGTATCTCCAAATTATAGAAGTAGACACCAACATGTAGTTCTCCTATCAATTACCTGCTATCAAACAGGCATTGGGAGATTGAGAAACTTATAATTCTCTTGTGTTAAGCTCTCAATTATATCATAATGCAGGTGGGTCATTGCTAACTTGCACCTGGGAGACCATGGGCAATGCTTGTGGAGGGCGCTTCCTCTTCTTCTTCTCATAGCTGATCCCTCAAAATTAAAAACCATGTTTCAAGAGTGTGGAAACTATCCTTATTATCAGAAATTTAACCAAGGTTCAATGAAACAAAAAAGAGCATCAAAGAGACTCTACTAAATCTCTTGAGATCTAAGAGGCTATATAAATTGAGAAACCATGTTTCAAGAGTGTGGAAGATCAGTGGTTGAACTAATAAGCAATGCAGAACAATATACGCAGAACATGAAACATGAAAGCATCTTAAAAAAAAAAAATTTTTTTTTATTAATTCCTAAGACCAAATCTGGCTAGATTATACACTGATAGCAAAGAATAACATCAACAGATGGCATGCGCGCTAACAATTTCAATGCAGATCATACAACCTGCACCAGTAGTTGCTGTGTGGGCATCACAACAACTAACCATGTTTACAAGAAACAGTTGGGCGGTAAGGTACAAGCAGCAGCACTACAGTTCATTTGTAAGTGCAATGAATTCTAGATTGAACACTACAGTTCCTAGGATTCAGATTTCAATAAGCAAACAAAAAGCCCACTTTAAAATAACTACATTTAACCCTTGAACTAGTGAATCAATTGCTTGGTAAGCTGAGAATGCATTCATATCATTTATCCAAAACCTGTATATAACCTGCACACATGAAATGAAAACCAATATGCATGACATGAAACCATTCAAGATTTTGGCTATGATTTTCCTATCTATAGTTCATTGCATTTTGCATCAATAGAAAGTCCACCTGCAATGGCATTAGGGCTAAAAGCTGCTGCTGATGCATGACGTGTACCAGATTAGCCTTACAGCAATTAAGGGTTGGAATTCATTGTTCATATAAAACCATGGTCCCTTATTGAAGGGTTCTTCTTGCTTATGTCTATTAACTAGTTGAGGATGGGTCTTGGTTACTAAATTGCAGTTATTATGGCTGAGGTTTCCAATGAATAGGTAAGGAAACAGAAATATATACATACTATAAAAGTGGGGCAAACACTTTTTCTCTGGACCACCCATGTCAAACATCATGCTGGATATCGGGAGGAGAACCGAAAACCTATTAGGATGAAATAAGTAATATTAGTATAAACTTTAAAGGGAATTACATCCAAATAAAATTGATTTTTAAGCTTAGAAGTGGTATTTGATTGCATGTGGTGGCCTTTGAGCTCCAAGTCCAAACAGAGTTTGTAGTTGGATCTGTTTTTTTTCCTTTTTCCTGCTTGTGAATTGTGATTTTCTTTGCTTTACATGAACCGTATGTTCATGTTGAATATGAATATAATCTCTCTCACAAATTATGAACATGTCTCACCCTGACAAAAATTCCAACAATCCTGACGCTCCGGAACTTTTCAAAGAGGCTGCATATTCATACAGCGCTTTAGCTGATGCAGAGAACGAAGATAGTATGACAATGCAGGATTTGAGGTAAATGTCTATTTTGCTTCATATTTGCCATCTTAAAACTGCATTTAACAGAGTTGTAATATTAGCCAAGTCAAACTGTAAAAAAATTCACACAATTACACACCAATGCACTTTTACATATTCCATGTGATTTGTGGGAGAGGGAGACTACCAAGTGAATTTGATGAGTGAAAGTTGAAACAGAGGAAAAGAGATAACCTCTGCTAAATCTATGAGAAAATGAACTAGTATTCTTTTTTAGTACAGTGTCAAAAAGTCATCACTCTAACATTACCAATAAAAGAATAATAATTGGAAAATCAGATTGTCATCCAGCTGGGGTGGTCTTGTTTATGCAATTGTTTATGTGGTCATCCACAAATTGTTAGGGTGGTGCAGGGGAGCTTAAATCTTCATCCAGCTGAAGCAATAACAGCATCTCAGCGTGCATATTAGAAGGGAGCCACCACCAAAATGCATAGCTATTCAAGTATCTATCAGAAGCATGCATTTTACAGAAAGTAGCAACCACCAAAATGCATAGCTCATTAAGCATTTATCAGAAGCACCATGGATGTCTGGTCTGGTGGTGATTTGTGGGCGAATTGCTGCAATCACATGCTATCTGTAATTAAAAATATCTCTCTCTTAGACTTTGAACCAGTTTTGATTGATTCAATCAGATTGTCAAGGCCCCTAAAATAAAAATAAAAAAACAGAGAAATCCAAGAATGTGTTGGCAATGTAGTTTGCTTCTCTCTCAAGTCTTAATAGAATGTGTTGGCAAAAAGAAAGGAGATATTGGAAAGCCTAGACCATAGTCCATATTAAGTACAACATCAGGACAAGAGGGGTGCTATGTAATTACCAGACGTAGATGTTTGAGTGTCCATCTGCAATGGCCGGACCCCCGCTTGTGGAGAAGATGACATATCTAGCATGTGCACCAATGAACTTATATTCAATAATACTCACTTAGCATGTGCACCAATGAACTTATATTTTATGCTGAAGAATGACAATAATAACTTCGATAAAACAACACAGTTTTAAACAATGAATGAGTTCTGATGATTATACAGGAACTCAGTAAAAACCTAAAAAACCCACGTTATGCACTAATCTCTCTTTTCCTCATTTTTCTTTCCTTTCCTTCCCTCGAAGTGAACTCTATTTCTCAAGTTTCCTATTTCTATGTTTTCTTTCCTATCTCAGAACATTAAACCATAACATAAAATCAACCCATAAAGATGTGACATTCAATAATAAAATTTAATCAAAATTACTATAATTCCTAATTCCATTCTTAAAATAGAATCGAATCCATTGTCTTGACGATCAAATCTGTACTCCTCTTTTCTTGGATAAAAAATTTACATTACCTATAAAAGAATAATCCCATCCACCTTGCATATTTCTCCTCCACTCCACCCTTTCTTCGTCACACCACATGCCGATATCTTTTGTCACTACTTCACCCAATGTCTGTCAATATCCCCCTTCTTCTACTCCATTCAATTTGTAGAGCTTCAATGACCTTACAGAGATATTTCTGACCTTTTATGGACATGCCTAATCCATAGCATCTCATCATTATCATCATCGTTAAAGCCTTGTCCCAACTATGTTCGGGTCAGCTACATGGATTTTATAGTTGCTCGGTTTTTCCTATAGTTTTTTGGGAGCTACATCATCAACATAGTCGATAAAACCCAATCCTATTTTTTAAAAAAATTGCCAACTACATCTGAATTACATGTGAGAATCCAAGCATCACTTTATTAACTTTCTTCAGCTAACCATTCCTATCAAAACCTGAAGGAGTTAATAGATGCAGCATAAATACTTTTCAATACTCCCCATTGGGTGGAGCCCAGTTCTCGACACTCCCCCTCAAGTGGAACCTGGTTGGTGCACTTTTGGCGACATGCATTTCTTTTAATGCCGAGTTCTTCCTCCCAAGATTTAAACTCACGACTGGTTGGCTCTGATACCATATTAAATTTCCTTTACTAACCATTCTATTAAAACCTCGAGGCGAAAGTATAGGCACCCTAAATACTTTACAATACTCCCCCTCAGGTGGAGCCCACATCTCCACACACTAGTGGTATTTATATGAGCCAAAGCATATTTTAGCACAAAAAATAATGAAAATAAGGTGAAACCATCAAAGGAAACAAATCCTACTACCTTTCCTTTCACATAGATAGAATAAGATTTAACTTAAGCAAACAAAGAAGGTATTTGAGGCAAAGCTCAGTACAACAAGTCATAAAGCAAACAATTTAAAGAGATACACAAGCTGTCATATTTTTATGAAAAGAAATTGAATGAAATGGAAAGTTCAACTTAGCAAAAAGTATAAGGAAATAGAAGTAAAGGAATTAGCAAAAGATGAAATAGAGCAACCAAATGAATTCAACAAAATGCCATAAACAAGATGCAAAGCCTATGAATGATAATCTTGGAGATTTGAAGCCATAACAAATGTAGTTCATTTTCAAAAAAAAAAAAGAAATGATATTCAGTTCAAGACAACAATAACAATAGAGAGTGCTAACGAGTTGATACACTGAACTCGGCAAGAAAAAGTCCAACCAAGTTTTGTCCAAATGAGGGCAATGGGAACACCATGTACATAATGTTTCAGTTCACGTAACCACTTGAAAAGAGAAAAATGTGTCACCAATGAGGGAAAGATAAACTGTCAAGAAAACAAGCAGAAGACTCTCGTATTTCAAAATGAACCAGATATTGCTTACCATCTTTTCAACATTTTCATAGCTAGCCTTGCTGATGAGAAAGAATGCCAATAGAAAAACGTCTGCACCACAATAGCTTAGAGGTCTTAAATATGCTGCAATCCTCTTAATCTGTTTCATAGAGCCACAAAATAAGACCCACAAAATAAACTTTTCTAGCCAAAGAAAATAAAAAATTAATAAAGGGAAAATTTGATAGAACACACGGAATAGATAAACAATGCACCTATTTTATCCCACCATCCTAGATTATTAGTGCTCTATCCTATACCACATTTGCACTGAAATTGTCGAAAACAGTCGGTACATAACCCTACATCCCATAAAAGAACGATAAAATTAATTAAATCAATTCCATAAATATTTATTAGATTGAGACTACAGAAAAATAAGTACTTCACACCTACTCCTAAATGGAATAATGTCAATATGGCATGAGACAAAGCTCTTGAACAATGAAGTTTTTTCAATAGAACCAATGCTTGAATTAATGTGTGAAAAGAAAATTCATCATTTGATGTGTGAATTAAAAGTAATGCTCAATTTTTGACTTCCCATGCTAAAAATAGAAAGATTCATGATTTCATTTAAAAATATGATTTTCAAAGAATTTTGACTTGAATTCAAACTTTGATGCATGACAACATGAAACATTGAAATTCCAATAAAATCAATCATGATTTGATGAATAAATCCTTAATTACTAAAAATTAATGATGAAAATGTGCATTTTTAAGAAATTATCACACCCCCAACCAGCATTTTGCTAGTCTCGACAATGAAATGCGAACTAGGGTAGGACTCTTTCCCAATCTAAGAAATGCGAAAAGTAAATGAAAAAACAAAAAAGAAAAAAAAAAAAGGCCACATTCACTGGCACTCTCGACCTATGAAGCACAGATACGGCAAGGACACGCCGTAGACATGGCAGAGACACGGATTTTACACATAAAAAATGAAGTATCGAATACGATACGACATGATACGTTGCCCATTTTGAAGTATCCGTGCATATCATAGCTCTCGATTGCATTTAGCGTATGCAGCAAGCCCTTAAACCCTTTAGGTCACCCCTAGTGGACGAGTTGTGCATCATGACGGTTTGCAGTGAATATGCGCCCACAAAATTCATAACACCTAAAACCAAAAATAATGAAAGAAATTTTTCGAAAGAAAATTTATAATCATAAGATATATTCAAATCTTTAGAAAAATCGAAATTAGGCAATTTTGAAACCCGGTTGGCCAATCCCATCTTTGGAAAGAAATTTTCAAAAATCATGCCAAATAGGATAGTGTAGGGTGAAAAAAGTACGAATACATCAAAAAATAAGTGTTAAATGCTCCGCTAAAACCCTCGTGGAAACGAGACTATCGAATAATTTGGTTCACCTAGACTTAGCAAAAAAGCAGGTCTCCACTCAAGGCGACCATGACGGCTTTCGCACTACTGTTTTTCAAAAGGCCGGAAATTTTCATTTCTAGACTCGGTTGCATAGATATTGGGGAGCATACTCAAATCTTACGTAACTTCGTTCACGGTCCCCAACAATAGGCAGCCCTTTTCATGTGCCCGAATTGATTCACTGGTATGTGGAAAAATCCACCCATATGAACCAGGAAACTAGTAAAACTAAGTTTTGGTTTTCTTTCATATTTTCAATCAAATCGTCCAAAAAATTAGCAAATAATAGCTTCGCATTTAAAACTTTTGAAAATACATAATATTCTCTATCGAATAATCCGGTCCACCTAGGCTTAGCAAAAAAGCAGGTTTCCACTCAAGGCGACCATGACGGCTTTCGCACTACTGTTTTTCAAAAGGCCGGAAATTTTCATTTCTAGACTCGGTTGCATAGATATTGGGGAGCATACCCAAATCTTACGTAACTTCGTTCACGGTCTCCAACAATAGGCAGCCCTTTTCATGTGCCCGAATTGATTCACTGGTATGTGGAAAAATCCACCCATATGAACCAGGAAACTAGTAAAACTAAGTTTTGGTTTTCTTTCATATTTTCAATCAAATCGTCCAAAAAATTAGCAAATAATAGCTTCGCATTTAAAACTTTTGAAAACACATAATATTCTCTATCGAATAATCCGGTCCACCTAGGCTTAGCAAAAAAGCAGGTTTCCACTCAAGGCGACCATGACGGCTTTCGCACTACTGTTTTTCAAAAGGCCGGAAATTTTCATTTCTAGACTCGGTTGCATAGATATTGGGGAGCATACCCAAATCTTACGTAACTTCGTTCACGGTCCCCAACAATAGGCAGCCCTTTTCATGTGCCCGAATTGATTCACTGGTATGTGGAAAAATCCACCCAGATGAACCAGGAAACTAGTAAAACTAAGTTTTGGTCTTCTTTCATATTTTCAATCAAATCGTCCAAAAAATTAGCAAATAATAGCTTCGCATTTAAAACTTTTGAAAACACATAATATTCTCTATCGAATAATCCGGTCCACCTAGGCTTAGCAAAAAAGCAGGTTTCCACTCAAGGCGACCATGACGGCTTTCGCACTACTGTTTTTCAAAAGGCCGGAAATTTTCATTTCTAGACTCGGTTGCATAGATATTGGGGAGCATACCCAAATCTTACGTAACTTCGTTCACGGTCCCCAACAATAGGCAGCCCTTTTCATGTGCCCGAATTGATTCACTGGTATGTGGAAAAATCCACCCAGATGAACCAGGAAACTAGTAAAACTAAGTTTTGGTTTTCTTTCATATTTTCAATCAAATCATCCAAAAAATTAGCAAATAATAGCTTCGCATTTAAAACTTTTGAAAATACATAATATTCTCTATCGAATAATCGAGTCCACCTAGGCTTAGCAAAAAGCAGGTTTCCACTCAAGGCGACCATGATGGCTTTCGCACTACTGTTTTTCAAAAGGCCGGAAATTTTCATTTCTAGACTCGGTTGCATAGATATTGGGGAGCATACCCAAATCTTACGTAACTTCGTTCACGGTCCCCAACAATAGGCAGCCCTTTTCATGTGCCCGAATTGATTCACTGGTATGTGGAAAAATCCACCCAGATGAACCAGGAAACTAGTAAAACTAAGTTTTGGTCTTCTTTCATATTTTCAATCAAATCGTCCAAAAAATTAGCAAATAATAGCTTCGCATTTAAAACTTTTGAAAACACATAATATTCTCTATCGAATAATCCGGTCCACCTAGGCTTAGCAAAAAAGCAGGTTTCCACTCAAGGCGACCATGACGGCTTTCGCACTACTGTTTTTCAAAAGGCCGGAAATTTTCATTTCTAGACTCGGTTGCATAGATATTGGGGAGCATACCCAAATCTTACGTAACTTCGTTCACGGTCCCCAACAATAGGCAGCCCTTTTCATGTGCCCGAATTGATTCACTGGTATGTGGGAAAATCCACCCAGATGAACCAGGAAACTAATAAAACTAAGTTTTGGTTTTCTTTCATATTTTCAATCAAATCGTCAAAAAAACAGCAAATCATAGCTTCGCATTTCAACAATTTGAAAATATATAAGACCGTGTTTTTTGTGAAAAAATCATAGTTTCGCATTTAAAACTTTTAAAAATATATACGACTGTGTTTTTTGTGAAGGTATCAAAATTCAGCACTTTCTTTAAAAATCTTTCGATAAACAAAATGGCAAACCAAATCTAATGTCGCCAACTTTTTCGACATTCCCAAGATTTTCAATATCTTCAGTTCATAAAAATAATTGTGAAAATTTTCTTTCTCTCTGATACCAAAAGAAAGTTAGCAAAAATGACAAAAAAATTCCTAGGAAGCAAAATTTTTTCTAGAAAGCAAAAGTGTGTAAAATTTTTTCTAACACAGGACAGGTTTTCTTGTCCCCACCCTACAACCTAAGATGAACATCGTCCTCGATGGTATGCATGCAATGCAGTACATATGAAAATGTAACATGCGAGAAAAGAAAATAACAAAGGGTTAAGTGGAAGAAGTACCTGACTATGTGATCCGATCCGCTTCCTATCCATGGTTAGAAAAAGAATGCAAAAACAAAACAAAAAGAAAATATATGTACAAAAAGGGAGGGAAAATTGAGAAGCTTGGAGTTGAAATCATCATCTTCGGAATAAAGGGAGAAGAGGCAGTTCCTTTGTTAGGTCAGTGCTAATATCGGTGTTATTTTATGCTGATTAGAAACGTTTGTTTGATTACCGATTTTGCACTATAGAGAATAATTCTCTTCTTTCTTTTTTAAACCCTAAACACTATAGAACTTTCTTTCACTCAAACTATTCAACTCTTATGAAAAGATACCATTCAGAAAAAAAACTAAAACTCTTACGAAAAGACTGTCTTTAGCCATGTTTTACCTGGTAAAGAGTCATTATTAATAGCAAATAAAATCAGTCAGGTATTTTTTTTTATGGTGATTAAATATAATGCTGATTCTCTTTAAGGAATAAATAAAATAATCCCTTATGATTTGTTTATACAAAATGTGCACTGTTCTTTAATTACTACTGATTTAGAAGCCTTCTTGGAAGCATTTTTCATTGTTAATTAGGTGTTACTCATTTTTAATGTTGACCAATAACAATGTTAATTTGATTGAAGATACAGTTGGGTCCTAACGAAAACAAGGACTTCTTTTAGATAAATTTATCCAGATGAGGAAATGCTTTCGGATCTAGGTTACCTTGTGTTGCATTAGTCTTTCGATTTGAGAGATGGGTCTATTGACAAGGCATGCGTCTATATTTTTTTAATTAAATAATAGATATTAGGAATTATGAGAAGTAGTGAAAATTGAGAACATGGAATATAAAGAAAGGGCTAAGTCATCTCTCCTAAAGAATACAGTCACCCACATCTCTAATCATGCATGTGGGTCTATATCAAGCAGATCCAAATTGTCGATTAACCTGATTGTACAAATCCATAAAGAAGACTATTAAAAACCTCTAAACAGCTAATCAGAAGAATACACATTGAAAAAAAAAAAAATCAATAGTTCACGGTCGTTGCTTAACAAACACAAAAAACACCAAAAATTACATGCCAAGATTCAATTTTTAAAACATAAATTCTAATCACAGTTAAGTTCATTGATTTCAATAAAAAAGTCAGAGACTGATAATATGCTTATCCAGTGATTTCAATAAAAAAAAATTGCAACTCGTGAAATAACATTTGGATCTTGAATATGCTTATCTAGTGAAGTGCACATCCAAGGACGCTTGGCCATAATTAGAACCTCTACTAAAAAACAGTAAGGAGATTCAGCAGTTTCAAAAAATAAGCATGGCTGAAAAGACGGTATGAACATAAACTATTGTCCGGTAATATGACAACGGGAAAATAGCAGGTGGTCTTCCAAAAGTCCAAATTTGTGAAAATGGGGGTCTCCTCGAAACACTACGCAGTTCTAGTTGCGAAAAAATGCAGCAAAATGTTGAACCACTCTTAGATCAGTTGTAAGGCACCTTAGCCTCACAGGACGGACCAGGGATCCATCCCTCATCCTAAGTTGAAATATCACTCCTTGTACTAATGAATTAGAAAAAAAATATATAAATAAAGCAACAACATAGACAAGCTCACTGAAATCTTAGGCCGCTATTTTTATCCATGATCTTATGTATTCAATTACATGAAACAAGCAGGTCCTTAGTAAAAACAACCAAAGATGCCATGAAATCTAAAAAATATAAATAAATAAAAATTATAATACAGTCTAATAAAATGTCGAATAGGTAGATATTAAAGAGGGGAACATATCCATGCCGACTACCATCAACCATCACTTGCAAATGATTAACATAATTGTTACTTAAATGAAGAAAAATAATTAAAAAAAAAAAAAAAAAGAGTACACTCAAACATCAATCAGTTTGATTTGGATAATTGAAGTAGAAATAACCCATGGGGCTTGTAACCTCTCAAAAAAATTAAATGACAAAAGCCAAAAGAATCTAAATCCTCCAAGCATCCTTATGTAGAGAAACATCCAAATGTAAATCAACAGAAAGGAAAAAAGAAAAAAATAGACAACCCGACACCCAAATAAACCCTAAGAGCGCCTGAATGCAGTATTATTTCCATTCTACCAAATCTACCAAAATTACCACCACCAATCCAACTTATACCCGACACCTTTTTTTTTTCGCAATATTGCAATAACCTTCATGTATAAAACCATTAACTTTTGGAGCCTTAAATAGATAGTGATTTATTAAGTTATATGAACCTCTCCTAATTCGAGACTTCATAGAACGGGCAAGTCACAAAGGCACCGAAATCAACAATAAGGTAGCAACCACTGCTCAATTCAACAGAGGAGTCTTTGCAGCAGCCACTAGTTCAGACTTATAAGGATATGTGACAAACTTGGCCATTAATTACCTCGATCCACTTGAAATATATCAAAAGAATTCAACATCCATATTAAGGCAGGACAGATAAATTTAATTCAAAACATGGAATCAAGTGCCAAGGTCGTTATAGATTGGATTACCCTATTAGAACCAAAAGTAGAACCAAAAGGTTCTAGATTTTCAAGGGATCTAAATTAGAAAATGAGTGGATCAATTGATTCCATCCATAGATCCCCATTTCTTATCGAATGGGCCCAACAATGCAGCAATTTCATGTATTTGAACCACCCGAACATGACCCACACTACGCCCATATTGGTTGTCCAAAGTCCGTTCACAAAATCAGCCATGTGGCTGGTCTTATGTGAAACAATTCCGGGGGTCTACAACCCCGCAAATGGGATGTCTAATACTATTTGAAGATGAAGTAATTTAAATCGTATTTATAAACCTCTCCTAATTGGAAACTTGATAGAATGGGCAACTCACGGCAAAGAATGAATGAACCAAAATCAACAAGAAAAGAACCTTCGATCGATTTGTTTCTTTCTTATCTCAGGAAGTTAATTATGTGGACCATATTTGTCATTATAATGGTAGGTATTGGTCAATTCAATGGGGAAGTCTTTCAAGCTGCCAATAGACAAGACCTATAGGGATATGTGAAAGATTTGGCCTAAAATTACCCGGATTGGATTGATAGATCGAAGGAATTAAACATCCATGATCAATAAATTTTGGTCAAAACATGGTATGAAGTATTAACATCGCTGCAAATTCATTTAAATAAAAGAAAAAAACATTACCACAGATTGGATTTCCGTATTAGATCCAAAATATTCTAAATTATAGAGGATGCAAATAAGAAAATTAGTTGATCATTTGATTACATCCATCAATCCCCATTTTGTATCGAAGGGGGCAAATATTAGATAAATAAATGTGCAGCAACGTCATTAATTGGACCCAAGTGAACATGACCCGAACAAGGCCTATACTGGCCGCCCAAACTTCTGCCACAAGATCAACCATGTGGCGGGTCTTACAAGTACCACTTCTAGGCTCCAAAAACCCTCTAATGGGATGCCCGATGCTCTTTGGAGACAAACTAATTTCAATCGTATAGGAACCTCCAATGATTAGAGAATTAATAAAATGGCCAATTCACGCGAAAGAAACAAGGGAACAAAATCAACAAGATAATAACTTGAAGTGAACAGCCTTCAATCAACTTATTTCTTTCTTTTTTGGGAAGTTAATTATGTCGACATATTGGTTATTATAATGGCAGACAATGCTCAAATGAATGGGGGAGTTGTAGCATCCAACAGATTAGACCTATACTGATATGTGACAGATCTGGCATATAATTACCGGGATTTACTTGATAGAACAAAGGAATTCAACATACATGGTACGACAAGATAAAAAAAATTGGTCAAAACATCGAATGAAGTGCAAAGATAGCTGTAGATTGGATCTCCAAATTAGGTCTTAAATATCCCAAATTACGTAAGGAAATCAAAAAATTAATGGACCAATCCATTGCATCCATCAATCCTCATTTTTTATCCAAGGTGCCCAATAAAGCATAAATAAACGGGCAGCAATGTCATGACCGAAAATGGGCCCATAATGGACCCATATGAGCAAGACCCAAACTAGGCCCATACTGGACGCTGAAACTTTTTTCACAAAATCAGCCATGTGGATGCTTCCCACTTCCGAGGGTCCACAAACACGCTCACGTGATGCCCAATACAATTTGGAGAGGAAGTAGTTTTAATTATATAGGAACCTCTCCTAATTCGAGACTTAATTAATAGAACGGGCAAGTCACACAGGGACCAAAATAGACAAGATAATAGCAGTGATTGCTCAATTCATCTTCTTGTATTTGTGATCATCAAAATATTATTGTGTACAAAGGCAATGATGTTGTAGATGGTCCGATCTACAACGAACATCGAGATGCGGATGACTCACTGAAATTGGATATCTATGAAGTTGGTGTTGTTGTTAGTGATCAAGTCTACGACACATCCAAATAAACGAACCAATGATACAATTGATTTCGATGCGAATCGAGATTACGAACAAGAAACTCAAAATTTTAGTATATGCATATAGAATTTGAGGGTTCAACTATAAATGAACGACATCTAGATGAGATTTATGGTGATTGGTGAAAAGTGCGATTTAGATCGGAATGGAGAAAAAGAATTCATGTAGCTAACCCCAACATAGTTTGATGGCCGTGGTGGTGGAGGTGGCCAAAGGTGTTAGTATCATGCTCTTAAATAAATTGTGAATGTCAATATATCCCACATAGAAAGATTTACGACTTCAAAGATTCATTTTATCAAGATTACCAAAGGTGACGTTAGTTACAATTGATTCATGGTTTGCTTGTACGACATTGGATTGCATCCCATTGGACCACATTGGGTAGATAAGGTATACAACGACCACATTGGGTAGATAAGGTATACAACGACCACATTGGGTAGATAAGGTATACAACTCTTAGAAGTACTCTACCCAAAGACAAATGCAACTAAAAAGACAAGTGATTAATGTGAAAGAGTTGCAATGGAAGCAAAAGAAGAGAAAACGACAGAGAAGACAACAATGTGAAAGAGGATGTTTACTCGATGCGGAGTCCTTTTCAAGTGGGGGAGTATGATTTAGGATCTTATAGTTCAAACCTATGGGGATATGTGATAGATCAAGACTTTGATTATCTAGATCGACTTGATCGATCAAAGAAATTCAAGATCCATATTAGGGAATTATCAACAAATTTGGAACAAAACATAGAATGAAGGGCCAAGATGAATGTAAACTGTATTCAAAATAAAATCCAAAATATTCTACACTCAGTAGAATCCAAATCAGAAAATTAATGGAACAACTCATTCCATTGGGCAATCCCGATTTAAATCAAAGGAGCCCAATGATGCAGAATTTAATGGATAACAATGTGATGGTTTGGAGCTGCATGTTCATGACCCAAACCAAGCCGATAGTGGAGGTTCAAGCCAAGTCCACAAAACCAACTATGTGGCTCATCATACAAGCAGCTCTTAGGGGTTCATAACCCCCACAAAAAGGAAGCCAATATTACTTGGAGAGGAAGTAATTTCCATTGTATAACTTCCCTTCCTGTTTGGAGACTAAAGAAAATGGGTACAGATCTCTCTCTAAGCGGAAGTTAGTACAAAGTAAAGTACCAGTGGGAAGTCACAAGAAAATAAGGGATGAGAATCTACAAGATAAGAAATCTGAGTGCAGAATCTTCTATGATTTGCTGTATTTCTTTTTTCTTTTCTTTTTTTTTTAAGTTCATTATCATTCTAATAAAACTCTCTAAAGTTTCATTTCTTTCATTGGTATTTAGTAATTATGATAGCACGAATATCATAAACTAGAAAAGAAAGATCATGAGAGACGATTTCATAGAGAAATTAGATGAAGCAATATCTGGATCTCCTGTGATGATGCACGGCAGGAATTTAAGGAAAAAAGGAGAAAATGAAGAATTACATCAAGAGATTGAGAAGTATAACTAGATAACCTCCCAAATATTTTTTTGAACCTCTAACCTCCCAAATATACCCAAACAAAAAATAAATAAATTAAGCAGATTAATTAATGACTGGATTACCTTTTAAAATTAAAAACAATAGCAAAAAATATTGACCAATCAATTGTGTTGTGACTATTCTCGCTCAAATGAATCATCTAAATCATAAGTTCCAACTTCCAATAGAATAAGTATAAAAAAATTGTAATATTCACAACTGAATCATAAGATTCAGGTCACATGCTTGGGATATTATTCCATAAATCAAGTAGCAAACGGTTTCAGACTAAAGACACGTCAAAATTAGAAGCTCCAAGTGATATTAAAAGGCCAATGCTTTTGAAGAGGGGAAGAGAATTGCCCTCTAAGAGATTGCTACTTGTTGGAGAAAAAAATGGTAGGGAAATAAAAACAATGAAAGATTTAATACGGTGGTCTAGTTAAGCACTTACCTTAATGAGAATCAAGTCTCCAATAGAGTGGTAAAAGTCAAGCAGTGACCTTGCATCCTTCAAAACAGACTGGAGTTTGGAACCAACGCCTTCAAAGAAACAGTATAATCAGAATTGCTGCAGCAAACTACCAACAAATATTTATACTATTTACAAATGAATTGCAACGCTAGCATGAACTTGTTACGTGTCAGATGAAAGGTTACCTCAAAAGCACCAGCGTCAATCGAACATCTCAAAATGCTATTGACTATCAGAGCATAGAAGAGGTCCTTTGCTTTTGAAGATTCTGATACAAGGGTCACCACAACTAGTGGGCATGTTGCTGGACTTGTATCAGCAATTATCTATTCCAACTAGCCGCAATGCTCTTCTTGGTGCCTCATAAGTGTCTTCCAAACTGGAATAAATAACACAAAATAAAAAATAAAAAAAAAATGAATTTCCTAAAGAGTTCGGTAGCCAAAGTTCAAATATTAAGTGTGTAGCCAAATCAGTGAGATATTTTGGAAATAAAATTATGCATACGTTCTTCTGTGGTGCACACATTTTGAATATGCATGCTGGCATGGGGAGTTACATTGTAGTAAGGGTTACTTATTGCTACTGTTTGACTGAAGTTATTGTGTCAGTCACTAAATCATTGTCTAGTTATTGAGCCGGTTAGGAAGTTAAGGGCACATGCCATTTATGTATTAGATTGATGGAATAGGTAGTTTTCTATAATGCTTTAAATGTATTTGAATGCAATGAGAAAAAGGGCAGCTAGTATTATTCTATTCAACTTCACTTCTATGTGAAGAAAGGAGGGCGGTTCCCTCGAAGTGAACTCTATTTCTCAAATTCCCTATTTCTATGTTTTCTTTCCCATCACAGAACATTAAACCATAACATAAAATCAACCCATAAATATGTGACATTCAATAATAAAATTTAATCAAAATTACTATAATTCCTAATTCCATTATTAAAATAGAATCGAATCCATGGTCTTGACGATCAAATCTGTTCAAATTTCTTTAAGTGGAGTATTTATGTATATGTATAGAGAGGGGAAAAAACCGGAATTTGAAGATGGTGGGTGGTAAATACGAAGAAAATGGTGAATTGCTGTCGTAAATATGGTAGTGACAGCAGCAAAAATGAGAACTGTAGATATATTGGAGCCTATTATATAGGCTTTGACTCCGCAGGTTTTGGCTCAATTTTTTATTCAAATCTCAAACGGTGTGGATTATGTCACAGGTGGGGTTCAATTTTGCAATGACTCGTGGATTGAACAACTTCAATGAACATTTAGAATAAAGACAGTTTGTTATTATGCTAAAGCACACTTTTTCAACAGGAAATCTTTTTTACATTTTACAGTCCTACACAATAAAGTTTAAATTTTATTTGGCAACCATTTGTTATTATGTAGTTTTAAGGTTTTCTTAAAAAACTGGCCCTCAGTGTGGTATTAGAGCGATTCGAACTTGTCACAGTTAAGTTGTAAAGATGCATAATCTCAGACCTCCAGAGCCTCCGGACAATCCGGACTCTACCCAGAACCCAGTATATCAAATATACTTGGAACAACGTTTTGATATGTACATTAACAACTTTGATTGGCATATCTTGAACCTCAGGGGAATCACCCAAAATCCACCCTTAGGATTTCCATTCCCAAATGTTAATGTCATTCTAGATATAGCCTTGCAAAGAAGAAGAACCCTCTTATTAGAGGATGTTCTCCATTATCACAAGATAAGACCAGAACTAGATCTTATCTTTTCAAAGCATAGAATCTCTCTCATCCAAGTCATGAGTACAATAAAAAATGTAAGGACATATTTACAAGGTGTTAATGATTTAGGAAGACAGTTCCTTGAAGATTATTACACTCTTTACAGTGAATTTTTAGAATTCATCCCTGAATACGAAGCTACCTTCCAGGAAGCATTCGTATATGCTTACCAAAGAAATTTGGTCCCAATCTCAGTTATGCCATACCTTATATATGGATAATCATATTCCTCCTTTAGGAGACCATAGGCTGGACATGGAAGAACTCGGATTGGACTTTAGGAGACTTTTTGGAATAATTCCCCCCAGAATCTATGAACCTCAATATCTGTTTGATATCCAGAATATCATAGAAAGATTCCCTGCAAACCAGCAGACCTCAGAATACATGATGAACATTCTAGAAATCACTAGATCTGGAACAAATAACTATGACTTAGAAGAATTTATAAAAATTCACAACCCCAGAATTCTATTCCATATACATAGATAATAGAAGGAAAATAACCAACACTATTTTCAGAATGAAAAATATGCGTGTATATGATAGATATTTTCCTATGGAAACATTTTGAAAGAAGTTTTGGGAAAACCCCCCCAAGAGTACTTCCTGGAATCCTTAAATGAACTAAAAGAATTCCAAAATACTTACCAGGCAGCCATACAACAAGGATTTGTAGAACTAGCCCAGCTAGTTAAAAACCAACTGCCCAGAAAATACCACTGCTCGAAATGACTGAACAAAGACCTTCTCTCATAACATGGATATTAAGATATAACAGAGAAAATAACTATGTCCCTCTAAGAGGAGAACACAGACCCGAATCTGAACGCTGGCATGAGAACATGGCTTGTGAGTGCACACATCTCAGAAAGGAATCTTGGACTAATCCACTTAGTTGCACTAGGAAACCACTTTAGTGATAGGATAAACTGGCTATTTGAGGCATTAGGCAAAAGTTAGCCTAACTCAAACAGAAATATCCAACGAAATAAATCTAAAGCTAGATTTAATAGACAACACCTTAATTAAGGTAGATGAACAAATCCCAGTCAACTTTGGAGAAGCCTTCGCACAAACTTAGATGGAGACTCACATGAAACCAGAGAAACTCAAGACAGATTACTCCAACAAATGGGAAGAAATGTCTAGAGAGATAAAAACTCTCTCTAATAAGCTAGCAGCCTTTGAAAAGGCTACAGGCGCAGATCTTAACACGCCATAATGAATATAGTTCCCTTATGAAAACCCTATTTCCAGCACAGGAAGTAGCTATTACTTCATTTGAAGAATTCTTACAAAGAATTCAAAACATAATCATTAAAGGAGGATATGAATTCCTCATACACATTGGAAGAAGAGACTTTAGAAGAAGAATTAACTTATCTGCTCTCCACCTAGCCAAGAAACCTAAGAATTCGCAAAGGTATTTTCACCTCAGGTTAATTCCACAGAAAGAATCAACTTAACCTCCAAGAAAACCTAAGACAAAGGGCTTAGACAGGCTTTTGCCACTCTCATAGCCTCAGCCTCACAATTCAGATAATAAAAGGACTTGGCGACAGGCCATAGCCAAAACCTCACACGTACCTATCTGAAAATCTCTGACACAGAGACAAAAATGAGTTAAGACTTCTCCCAAATAAATAAAGAGGTACAAGATATTAAAACGCATTAAAAACTGCAAGAGCATACTTATTCCCTATCAAGGAATAAGAGATGCTATCAACGCTGCTGAAAGAAGAATACACCAAATAGCCAGAGATGTTAAAGAAGAAATCTTGATGAGTTTTGATAAAAACACAAAACTCATGAAAGATGCCTGCTCTGCCATGTATGAGTTATCGAACCATTTAAAAACACAACCGGATAATATGAGAAGAGAAAACCAGAGTAACTCGGATATGCAAGTTACTATGGTAAAGGAAATATATGAAAAAATTGCTAACATACATAGCAAATCTTTGGTCAGAGTAAAAAGACTCCTAAACCCAAGGAGAGAAACATTGACATACCTTATGTGAAAGAACAAATAAGAATGAAAAAGTCTCTCATCAGATCATTTCATACCCTCTAAAGATCAACTAAAAAGCACAGCTCACCTGCATTTAAACTACTCATAAACACCATTAGTGGAAATTAAGATTAAAATATGAGTACACACCAAAAATTTGGGAAAAACCTAAGAACAAATGTCTCATTGAAGGGAACCCCAAATGACTGGAAGAGTTTGGTGACAATGATATATGGCAAGTGGACAGAATGTGTAAAGTGAGAAGAACCAACTTAACCTCCACATATTTATACGAAGATCTTTTCCTAAAAAGGAGAAATCCTAAAGGAAAGAACTATGAAATAACCAAATGGGGAGACTTTGGTCACAGTTGACAAAATATGCCAAAAATTTGACGTTTTCAATCCTACATGGTAAACATGAGGGAAAGAAAAGGATATGAATTCCTT
>QPKB01000013.1:4468763-4645928 GCA_003546025.1 Camphora micrantha | reverse complement strand
AGACTGTATTATAATTTTTATTTATTTATATTTTTTAGATTTCATGACATCTTTGGTTGTTTTTACTAAGGACCTGCTTGTTTCATGTAATTGAATACATAAGATCATGGATAAAAATAGCGGCCTAAGATTTCAGTGAGCTTGTCTATGTTGTTGCTTTATTTATATATTTTTTTTCTAATTCATTAGTACAAGGAGTGATATTTCAACTTAGGATGAGGGATGGATCCCTGGTCCGTCCTGTGAGGCTAAGGTGCCTTACAACTGATCTAAGAGTGGTTCAACATTTTGCTGCATTTTTTCGCAACTAGAACTGCGTAGTGTTTCGAGGAGACCCCCATTTTCACAAATTTGGACTTTTGGAAGACCACCTGCTATTTTCCCGTTGTCATATTACCGGACAATAGTTTATGTTCATACCGTCTTTTCAGCCATGCTTATTTTTTGAAACTGCTGAATCTCCTTACTGTTTTTTAGTAGAGGTTCTAATTATGGCCAAGCGTCCTTGGATGTGCACTTCACTAGATAAGCATATTCAAGATCCAAATGTTATTTCACGAGTTGCAATTTTTTTTTATTGAAATCACTGGATAAGCATATTATCAGTCTCTGACTTTTTTATTGAAATCAATGAACTTAACTGTGATTAGAATTTATGTTTTAAAAATTGAATCTTGGCATGTAATTTTTGGTGTTTTTTGCGTTTGTTAAGCAACGACCGTGAACTATTGATTTTTTTTTTTTCAATGTGTATTCTTCTGATTAGCTGTTTAGAGGTTTTTAATAGTCTTCTTTATGGATTTGTACAATCAGGTTAATCGACAATTTGGATCTGCTTGGTATAGACCCACATGCATGATTAGAGATGTGGGTGACTGTATTCTTTAGGAGAGATGATTTAGCCCTTTCTTTACATTCCATGTTCTCAATTTTCACTACTTCTCATAATTCCTAATATCTATTATTTAATTAAAAAAATATAGACGCATGCCTTGTCAATAGACCCATCTCTCAAATCGTAAGACTAATGCAACACAAGGTAACCTAGATCCGAAAGCATTTCCTCATCTGGATAAATTTATCTAAAGGAAGTCCTTGTTTTCGTTAGGACCCAACTGTATCTTCAATCAAATTAACATTGTTATTGGTCAACATTAAAAATGAGTAACACCTAATTAACAATGAAAAATGCTTCCAAGAAGGCTTCTAAATCAGTAGTAATTAAAGAACAGTGCACATTTTGTATAAACAAATCATAAGGGATTATTTTATTTATTCCTTAAAGAGAATCAACATTATATTTAATCACCATAAAAAAAAATACCTGACTGATTTTATTTGCTATTAATAATGACTCTTTACCAGGTAAAACATGGCTAAAGACAGTCTTTTCGTAAGAGTTTTAGTTTTTTTTTTTTTTTCTGAATGGTATCTTTTCATAAGAGTTGAATAGTTTGAGTGAAAGAAAGTTCTATAGTGTTTAGGGTTTAGGGTTTAAAAAAGAAAGAAGAGAATTATTCTCTATAGTGCAAAATCGGTAATCAAACAAACGTTTCTAATCAGCATAAAATAACACCGATATTAGCACTGACCTAACAAAGGAACTGCCTCTTCTCCCTTTATTCCGAAGATGATGATTTCAACTCCAAGCTTCTCAATTTTCCCTCCCTTTTTGTACATATATTTTCTTTTTGTTTTGTTTTTGCATTCTTTTTCTAACCATGGATAGGAAGCGGATCGGATCACATAGTCAGGTACTTCTTCCACTTAACCCTTTGTTATTTTCTTTTCTCGCATGTTACATTTTCATATGTACTGCATTGCATGCATACCACGAGGACGATGTTCATCTTAGGTTGTAGGATGGGGACAAGAAAACCTGTCCTGTGTTAGAAAAATTTTTACACACTTTTGCTTTCTAGAAAAAATTTTGCTTCCTAGGAATTTTTTTGTCATTTTGCTAACTTTCTTTTGGTATCAGAGAGAAAGAAAATTTTCACAATTATTTTTATGAACTGAAGATATTGAAAATCTTGGGAATGTCGAAAAAGTTGGCGACATTAGATTTGGTTTGCCATTTTGTTTATCGAAAGATTTTTAAAGAAAGTGCTGAATTTTGATACCTTCACAAAAAACACAGTCGTATATATTTTTAAAAGTTTTAAATGCGAAACTATGATTTTTTCACAAAAAACACGGTCTTATATATTTTCAAATTGTTGAAATGCGAAGCTATGATTTGCTGTTTTTTTTGACGATTTGATTGAAAATATGAAAGAAAACCAAAACTTAGTTTTATTTAGTTTCCTGGTTCATCTGGGTGGATTTTCCCACATACCAGTGAATCAATTCGGGCACATGAAAAGGGCTGCCTATTGTTGGGGACCGTGAACGAAGTTACGTAAGATTTGGGTATGCTCCCCAATATCTATGCAACCGAGTCTAGAAATGAAAATTTCCGGCCTTTTGAAAAACAGTAGTGCGAAAGCCGTCATGGTCGCCTTGAGTGGAAACCTGCTTTTTTGCTAAGCCTAGGTGGACCGGATTATTCGATAGAGAATATTATGTGTTTTCAAAAGTTTTAAATGCGAAGCTATTATTTGCTAATTTTTTGGACGATTTGATTGAAAATATGAAAGAAGACCAAAACTTAGTTTTACTAGTTTCCTCGTTCATCTGGGTGGATTTTTCCACATACCAGTGAATCAATTCGGGCACATGAAAAGGGCTGCCTATTGTTGGGGACCGTGAACGAAGTTACGTAAGATTTGGGTATGCTCCCCAATATCTATGCAACCGAGTCTAGAAATGAAAATTTCCGGCCTTTTGAAAAACAGTAGTGCGAAAGCCATCATGGTCGCCTTGAGTGGAGACCTGCTTTTTTGCTAAGCCTAGGTGGACCGGATTATTCGATAGAGAATATTATGTGTTTTCAAAAGTTTCAAATGCGAAGCTATTATTTGCTAATTTTTTGGACGATTTGATTGAAAATATGAAAGAAGACCAAAACTTAGTTTTACTAGTTTCCTCGTTCATCTGGGTGGATTTTTCCACATACCAGTGAATCAATTCGGGCACATGAAAAGGGCTGCCTATTGTTGGGGACCGTGAACGAAGTTACGTAAGATTTGGGTATGCTCCCCAATATCTATGCAACCGAGTCTAGAAATGAAAATTTCTGGCCTTTTGAAAAACAGTAGTGCGAAAGCCATCATGGTCGCCTTGAGTGGAAACCTGCTTTTTTGCTAAGCCTAGGTGGACCGGATTATTCGATAGAGAATATTATGTATTTTCAAAAGTTTTAAATGCGAAGCTATTATTTGCTAATTTTTTGGACGACTTGATTGAAAATATGAAAGAAAACCAAAACTTAGTTTTACTAGTTTCCTGGTTCATCTGGGTGGATTTTTCCACATACCAGTGAATCAATTCGGGCAAATGAAAAGGGCTGCCTGTTGTTGGGGACCGTGAACGAAGTTACGTAAGATTTGGGTATGCTCCCCAATATCTATGCAACCGAGTCTAGAAATGAAAATTTCCGGCCTTTTGAAAAACAGTAGTGCGAAAGCCATCATGGTCGCCTTGAGTGGAGACCTGCTTTTTTGCTAAGCCTAGGTGGACCGGATTATTCGATAGAGAATATTATGTATTTTCAAAAGTTTTAAATGCGAAGCTATTATTTGCTAATTTTTTGGACGACTTGATTGAAAATATGAAAGAAAACCAAAACTTAGTTTTACTAGTTTCCTGGTTCATCTGGGTGGATTTTTCCACATACCAGTGAATCAATTCGGGCACATGAAAATGGCTGCCTATTGTTGGGGACCGTGAACGAAGTTACGTAAGATTTGGGTATGCTCCCCAATATCTATGCAACCGAGTCTAGAAATGAAAATTTCCGGCCTTTTGAAAAACAGTAGTGCGAAAGCCGTCATGGTCGCCTTGAGTGGAAACCTGCTTTTTTGCTAAGCCTAGGTGGACCGGATTATTCGATAGAGAATATTATGTATTTTCAAAAGTTTTAAATGCGAAGCTATTATTTGCTAATTTTTTGGACGATTTGATTGAAAATATGAAAGAAAACCAAAACTTAGTTTTACTAGTTTCCTGGTTCATCTGGGTGGATTTTTCCACATACCAGTGAATCAATTCGGGCACATGAAAAGGGCTGCCTATTGTTGGGGACCGTGAACGAAGTTACGTAAGATTTGAGTATGCTCCCCAATATCTATGCAACCGAGTCTAGAAATGAAAATTTCCGGCCTTTTGAAAAACAGTAGTGCGAAAGCCGTCATGGTCGCCTTGAGTGGAGACCTGCTTTTTTGCTAAGTCTAGGTGAACCAAATTATTCGATAGAGTCTCGTTTCCTCGAGGGTTTTAGCGGAGCATTTAACACTTATTTTGATGTATTCGTACTTTTTTCACCCTACACTATCCTATTTGGCATGATTTTTGAAAATTTCTTTCCAAAGATGGGATTGGCCAACCGGGTTTCAAAATTGCCTAATTTCGATTTTTCTAAAGATTTGAATATATCTTATGATTATAAATTTTCTTTCGAAAAATTTCTTTCATTATTTTTGGTTTTAGGTGTTATGAATTTTGTGGGCGCATATTCACTGCAAACCGTCATGATGCACAACTCGTCCACTAGGGGTGACCTAAAGGGTTTAAGGGCTTGCTGCATACGCTAAATGCAATCGAGAGCTATGATATGCACCGATACTTCAAAATGGGCAACGTATCATGTCGTATCGTATTCGATACTTCATTTTTTATGTGTAAAATCCGTGTCCCTGCCGTGTCTACGGCGTGTCCTTGCCGTATCTGTGCTTCATAGGTCGAGAGTGCCAGTGAATGTGGCCTTTTTTTTTTCTTTTTTGTTTTTTCATTTACTTTTCGCATTTCTTAGATTAGGAAAGAGTCCTACCCTAGTTCGCATTTCATTTTCGAGACTAGCAAAATGCTGGTTGGGGGTGTGATAATTTCTTAAAAATGCACATTTTCATCATTAATTTTTAGTAATTAAGGATTTATTCATCAAATCATGCTTGATTTTATTGGAATTTCAATGTTTCTTGTTTTCATGCATCAAAGTTTGAATTCAAGTCAAAATTCTTTGAAAATCATATTTTTAAATGAAATCATGAATCTTTCTATTTTTAGCATGGGAAGTCAAAAATTGAGCATTACTTTTAATTCACACATGAAATGATGAATTTTCTTTTCACACATTAATTCAAGCATTGGTTCTATTGAAAAAACTTCATTGTTCAAGAGCTTTGTCTCATGCCATATTGACATTATTCCATTTAGGAGTAGGTGTGAAGTACTTATTTTTCTGTAGTCTCAATCTAATAAATATTTATTGAATTGATTTAATTAATTTTATCGTTCTTTTATGGGATGTAGTTGTAGGGTTATGTACCGACTGTTTTCGACAATTTCAGTGCAAATGTGGTATAGGATAGAGCACTAATAATCTAGGATGGTGGGATAAAATTGGTACATTGTTTATCTATTCCATGTGTTCTATCAAATTTTCCCTTTATTAATTTTTTATTTTCTTTGGCTAGAAAAGTTTATTTTGTGGGTCTTATTTTGTGGCTCTATGAAACATTAAGAGGATTGCAGCATATTTAAGACCTCTAAGCTATTGTGGTGCAGACGTTTTTCTATTGGCATTCTTTCTCATCAGCAAGGCTAGCTATGAAAATGTTGAAAAGATGGTAAGCAATATCTGGTTCATTTTGAAATACGAGAGTCTTCTGCTTGTTTTCTTGACAGTTTATCTTTCCCTCATTGGTGACACATTTTTCTCTTTTCAAGTGGTTACGTGAACTGAAACATTATGTACATGGTGTTCCCATTGCCCTCATTTGGACAAAACTTGGTTGGACTTTTTCTTGCCGAGTTCAGTGTATCAACTCGTTAGCACTCTCTATTGTTATTGTTGTCTTGAACTGAATATCATTTCTTTTTTTTTTTTTGAAAATGAACTACATTTGTTATGGCTTCAAATCTCCAAGATTATCATTCATAGGCTTTGCATCTTGTTTATGGCATTTTGTTGAATTCATTTGGTTGCTCTATTTCATCTTTTGCTAATTCCTTTACTTCTATTTCCTTATACTTTTTGCTAAGTTGAACTTTCCATTTCATTCAATTTCTTTTCATAAAAATATGACAGCTTGTGTATCTCTTTAAATTGTTTGCTTTATGACTTGATGTACTGAGCTTTGCCTCAAATACCTTCTTTGTTTGCTTAAGTTAAATCTTATTCTATCTATGTGAAAGGAAAGGTAGTAGGATTTGTTTCCTTTGATGGTTTCACCTTATTTTCATTATTTTTTGTGCTAAAATATGCTTTGGCTCATATAAATACCACTAGTGTGTGGAGAAGTGGGCTTCACCTGAGGGGGAGTATTGTAAAGTATTTAGGGTGCCTATACTTTCGCCTCGAGGTTTTAATAGAATGGTTAGTAAAGGAAATTTAATATGGTATCAGAGCCAACCAGTCGTGAGTTTAAATCTTGGGAGGAACAACTCGGCATTAAAAGAAATGCATGTCGCCAAAAGTGCACCAACCAGGTTCCACTTGAGGGGGAGTGTCGAGAACTGGGCTCCACCCAATGGGGAGTATTGAAAAGTATTTATGCTGCATCTATTAACTCCTTCAGGTTTTGATAGGAATGGTTAGCTGAAGAAAGTTAATAAAGTGATGCTTGGATTCTCACATGTAATTCAGATGTAGTTGGCAATTTTTTTAAAAATAGGATTGGGTTTTATCAACTATGTTGATGATGTAGCTCCCAAAAAACTATAGGAAAAACCGAGCAACTACAAAATCCATGTAGCTGACCCGAACATAGTTGGGACAAGGCTTTAACGATGATGATAATGATGAGATGCTATGGATTAGGCATGTCCATAAAAGGTCAGAAATATCTTTGTAAGGTCATTGAAGCTCTACAAATTGAATGGAGTAGAAGAAGGGGGATATTGACAGACATTGGGTGAAGTAGTGAAAAAAGATATCGGCATGTGGTGTGACGAAGAAAGGGTGGAGTGGAGGAGAAATATGCAAGGTGGATGGGATTATTCTTTTATAGGTAATGTAAATTTTTTATCCAAGAAAAGAGGAGTACAAATTTGATTGTCAAGACAATGGATTCGATTCTATTTTAAGAATGGAATTAGGAATTATAGTAATTTTGATTAAATTTTATTATTGAATGTCACATCTTTATGGGTTGATTTTATGTTATGGTTTAATGTTCTGAGATAGGAAAGAAAACATAGAAATAGGAAACTTGAGAAATAGAGTTCACTTCGAGGGAAGGAAAGGAAAGAAAAATGAGGAAAAGAGAGATTAGTGCATAACGTGGGTTTTTTAGGGTTTTACTGAGTTCCTGTATAATCATCAGAACTCATTCATTGTTTAAAACTGTGTTGTTTTATCGAAGTTATTATTGTCATTCTTCAGCATAAAATATAAGTTCATTGGTGCACATGCTAAGTGAGTATTATTGAATATAAGTTCATTGGTGCACATGCTAGATATGTCATCTTCTCCACAAGCGGGGGTCCGGCCATTGCAGATGGACACTCAAACATCTACGTCTGGTAATTACATAGCACCCCTCTTGTCCTGATGTTGTACTTAATATGGACTATGGTCTAGTCTTTCCAATATCTCCTTTCTTTTTGCCAACACATTCTATTAAGACTTGAGAGAGAAGCAAACTACATTGCCAACACATTCTTGGATTTCTCTGTTTTTTTATTTTTATTTTAGGGGCCTTGACAATCTGATTGAATCAATCAAAACTGGTTCAAAGTCTAAGAGAGAGATATTTTTAATTACAGATAGCATGTGATTGCAGCAATTCGCCCACAAATCACCACCAGACCAGACATCCATGGTGCTTCTGATAAATGCTTAATGAGCTATGCATTTTGGTGGTTGCTACTTTCTATAAAATGCATGCTTCTGATAGATACTCGAATAGCTATGCATTTTGGTGGTGGCTCCCTTCTAATATGCACGCTGAGATGCTGTTATTGCTTCAGCTGGATGAAGATTTAAGCTCCCCTGCACCACCCTAACAATTTGTGGATACCACAAACAATTGCATAAACAAGACCACCCCAGCTGGATGACAATCTGATTTTCCAATTATTATTCTTTTATTGGTAATGTTAGAGTGATGACTTTTTGACACTGTACTAAAAAAGAATACTAGTTCATTTTCTCATAGATTTAGCAGAGGTTATCTCTTTTCCTCTGTTTCAACTTTCACTCATCAAATTCACTTGGTAGTCTCCCTCTCCCACAAATCACATGGAATATGTAAAAGTGCATTGGTGTGTAATTGTGTGAATTTTTTTACAGTTTGACTTGGCTAATATTACAACTCTGTTAAATGCAGTTTTAAGATGGCAAATATGAAGCAAAATAGACATTTACCTCAAATCCTGCATTGTCATACTATCTTCGTTCTCTGCATCAGCTAAAGCGCTGTATGAATATGCAGCCTCTTTGAAAAGTTCCGGAGCGTCAGGATTGTTGGAATTTTTGTCAGGGTGAGACATGTTCATAATTTGTGAGAGAGATTATATTCATATTCAACATGAACATACGGTTCATGTAAAGCAAAGAAAATCACAATTCACAAGCAGGAAAAAGGAAAAAAAACAGATCCAACTACAAACTCTGTTTGGACTTGGAGCTCAAAGGCCACCACATGCAATCAACTACCAGCTTCAGTGCAATCAAATACCACTTCTAAGCTTAAAAATCAATTTTACCCCACATGCAATCAACTACCAGCTTCAGTGCAATCAAATACCACTTCTAAGCTTAAAAATCAATTTTATTTGGATGTAATTCCCTTTAAAGTTTATACTAATATTACTTATTTCATCCTAATAGGTTTTCGGTGCTCCTCCCGATATCCAGCATGATGTTTGACATGGGTGGTCCAGAGAAAAAGTGTTTGCCCCACTTTTATAGTATGTATATATTTCTGTTTCCTTACGTATTCATTGGAAACCTCAGCCATAATAACTGCAATTTAGTAACCAAGACCCATCCTCAACTAGTTAATAGACATAAGCAAGAAGAACCCTTCAATAAGGGACCATGGTTTTATATGAACAATGAATTCCAACCCTTAATTGCTGTAAGGCTAATCTGGTACACGTCATGCGTCAGCAGCAGCTTTTAGCCCTAATGCCATTGCAGGTGGACTTTCTATTGATGCAAAATGCAATGAACTATAGATAGGAAAATCATAGCCAAAATCTTGAATGGTTTCATGTCATGCATATTGGTTTTCATTTCATGTGTGCAGGTTATATACAGGTTTTGGATAAATGATATGAATGCATTCTCAGCTTACCAAGCAATTGATTCACTAGTTCAAGGGTTAAATGTAGTTATTTTAAAGTGGGCTTTTTGTTTGCTTGTTGAAATCTGAATCCTAGGAACTGTAGTGTTCAATCTAGAATTCATTGCAGTTACAAATGAACTGTAGTGCTGCTGCTTGTACCTTACCGCCCAACTGTTTCTTGTAAACATGGTTAGTTGTTGTGATGCCCACACAGCAACTACTGGTGCAGGTTGTATGATCTGCATTGAAATTGTTAGCGCGCATGCCATCTGTTGATGTTATTCTTTGCTATCAGTGTATAATCTAGCCAGATTTGGTCTTAGGAATTAATAAAAAAAATTTTTTTTTTTTTTTTAAGATGCTTTCATGTTTCATGTTCTGCGTATATTGTTCTGCATTGCTTATTAGTTCAACCACTGATCTTCCACACTCTTGAAACATGGTTTCTCAATTTATATAGCCTCTTAGATCTCAAGAGATTTAGTAGAGTCTCTTTGATGCTCTTTTTTGTTTCATTGAACCTTGCTTAAATTTCTGATAATAAGGATAGTTTCCACACTCTTGAAACATGGTTTTTAATTTTGAGGGATCAGCTATGAGAAGAAGAAGAGGAAGCCCCCGCCCTCCACAAGCATTGCCCATGGTCTCCCAGGTGCAAGTTAGCAATGACCCACCTGCATTATGATATAATTGAGAGCTTAACACAAGAGAATTATAAGTTTCTCAATCTCCCAATGCCTGTTTGATAGGAGAACTACATGTTGGTGTCTACTTCTATAATTTGGAGATACTTGTTTACTGTTTTTTTGCCATGTAATTCAGTTCTTCATTGATGGGACATATGTTGAGACCAGTGTGCACCTTTTTTTCTTCATGTCCAGCTAGTAGTAGAAGCAGTAGTTGTAGCAGTAGGATCAGCAGCTGTAGTGAATGATAGTAGTTAGCTTTTAAGCAATCATTGAGGAAGTGAGTACCCCTTTTAACTGGAAATAGACAAGAATTCTCAAGTATGCCAAGCAATGAGTTTTCCCAACCTGGGCTACTCTCTTTCTATTCTAATGTGCAACAGGAGGAACTTTTCTTTGCTAAAGGATGAAGAATGTTATGTTCATGAGTCAGTCTAACATCATCCTTCACATGTTAATTTGCAGTGGTTAATTGTGTGTGTTTGTGTGTGAAAGAGGGAAATAAATTGGAGCCCTCTAATTTAGAGATATCCTTTACTAAGGATATCAGATCTTCCTACTGTCAGTACAAAATTGCCCTCTTTATATTGGAAGCTCAGTCTCTACAAGCCAAGTCAGTCTTTAAATTTCACTGTCTTTCATAGCAGATCTCATTAGTGACCATACTACCTCCAATGTGCAGTTTTTTTTCCTTTTCCTCCCTATCAATTTCTGATATTAAGGATAGTTTCCACACTCTTGAAACATGGTTTTTAATTTTGCTGGAGATGCCGAATGTAACTTTGGTTACTGCAGGATTTTGGATGGTTATGGAGTGGTAGCTGCAAATTGCTTCAAGATAGTTTGGGTTATTGTGGAGCATCCAGTAGTGTGGTTAATGCAGGATTTTGGATGATTATGGAGTGGTAACTTGGGTTATTCATCATTTTGTATAGTATATAGACATGTGATATACTAGACAAGTGAGGGATTTTATTGCTATCTTTGACATCAGTTGAACTAAACTTTGGTGGCAACAAGAAGATCAGGTTTCTTGTGACCATGAATTCATTCCTATGTAGATTCCTTATTCTTGTTTTTCTTATATATCAGGTAACAGAAGAGTGCTTGGAGAAAGCCATTTCTGTTTACGATAATGTTTAGGAAAATTGGAAAGAGGATAAGGTTTGAAGATTATGAATGACTCTCTGTAACAGCCAGTGTATACATGGTGCAGTATTTTGTATACAGATTACATAATGAAGATTTCCATATCTGGCCCCAACATCTAGATTCACCCTGAACTGCACTCAGATTGGGAACTTACAATACAGGTAGAACTTATGTCAGATCAGTGCACCCCCAACAATGCATGGTGTTATTTTTTATTTAGGATCAGGAAAATCAGTTCATGATCTTATTTCTTCTTTGCAAGTCAAAAATTACATCGATCAACTTCCAGAGTAAGATGAAGGGAAATAAGAAAAACTTTCTTCTTTATGATGATCTACTTTCTCCAAATGATGTTAGGTGCTGCACCCTAATTGACCTTTTTGTCTGCATGTTAAAATGGGTTTTGAATAGGAGCTGAGTTCTCAGGTCTCTCACCATCATCTGAAGTGAATTCTGCGAATTAAAGTCACTCACCAAAATCTGTGATCGAAGATGTGTATGAACTCTTGGGTGAAAATTTCTCCCAAAGAACTGTGACCTGGCCCAAAGTACTGTGACCTGGCCCATTTGCAACCATGAAGGCCAAGCCAAGTTCTTGAACTATGATTATTGTCCATTTATCCTCCATGCTACTTTTGGGCGATTGCAAACTCAATCGAGAGCCCACCTGACAAATGGCCACCATGACACTAATTTAATGGTATCATTCCTTGTACTTTCAGTGCAGCCTATTGAAAGATAGTGTGTTGACAAAGGCGTAGATTTGCTTACTTCATTTCACTGCATTAAATTGGTGCAGGCCTGTGATTATTTCTAAAGTCTGAACATAATGCATGCAGAGAGTATTGTCAACATTTTTATGCCCAAAAACCACTTCTGAAGTCTAAACCACTTGTTGACATGAAGGGGGTGAAGAAAAAAGAGATGAATCAATTTAACCGGACTACCCTTCAATACACATCAAACAAGAGTCCTGTTAAGAAACATTGAGAGTGGCTTCATGATATCCGGTAACATTACTACTACAAATGCTAATCTTATTTGTAAGCCCTCACAACCAAGCAAGCAGACTCTTAACATTGTTTGTCGCCCCATGTTCTACCATAGACTCTTCCCAAAGAGGAAGCTTCATGTGGCAGTCAGCCTCAGTGCCTTGCACTGGTTGTCTCAGGTGCCATGAAATTCTCTCTCTCTCTCTCTCTCATGTATGTGTGTGTTTTTGTGTTAATCCTATTAGGAGGTTTAGAAAGCAGCAAACACTAGTATATGTGAGATTTCTTCTAGGTTTTGTTTGTGGGTTTGGCAAGAGAGTTTGTGAAATACAATTTAGTTGAACACTACTAATCCTATTTATAAGCCCTCACAACCAGGCAAGCAGACTTTTAACATTGTTTGTCCCCCCATGTTCTACCATAGACTCTTCCCAAAGAGGAAGCTTCATGTGGCAGTCAGCCTCAGTGCCTTGCACTGGTTGTCTCAAGTGCCATGAAATTCTCTCTCTCTCTCTCTCTCTCTCTCTCTCTCTCTCATGTATGTGTGTGTTTTTGTGTTAATCCTATTAGGAAGTTTAGAAAGCAGCAAACACTAGTATATGTGAGATTTCTTCTAGGTTTTGTTTGTGGGGTTGGAAAGAGAGTTTGTGAAATACAATTTAGTTGATGGGTTTCCATCAATTTTTCTTTGTTGGGTGGGAATGGCGTAGGAACTTCAATAACAAAAAACCCAAACTGGGTCACTTTCTCACTCTAAATTACACCATGTTAGGTGGGTTCTTCTCTAGATTTTATTCAGTTGGGTTCTCTTCATTTTGAGTAATAAGCTGGAAAATTGGTAACAAACACCCCACTCTCTCTCCCTCTCTCTCTCACTATTAGATTATTGGATTTCAAGGGAGCAAGAGACATGAATTTTGTTTGGTACAGTATTTGATGAAAAGGCCCACCACATCTTCCATCACCAATCTCACCGTTGGTCAGAGCCTAGGAGAAATTCACCAGCAGTGCACCACACAACCAAGAAGTAGTAGCCATGAACATTGAGCAGTGGTGAAACCTAGAAAACCATGCCAGAGGCACATGGAAATAGTATGGTGCAGAAGCTAGGAATGGAGAAGCGGTTGACAAGCATCAACCTTCTTTTTTTTTCTTCTTCTTCTTCTTCTTTTGATTCTTTTTGGTTGGGGGTGTCAATGGCTTATTTGGATGGGACTGGGCTCAGTTTAGGATTACAACTCTTTATTGGCACTGCTTCTGATCCTGAGTTCAACTCTCCTGAGACTTGAGCCCAAAGATAGCTATTGAGTTATGACTATCATGATCTGAGCTCAAATTGGTGGACTCAGGCTTAAGTTTCGAGTGTGAAGATCCTGGATCCTAAGTTTGGGTCTTAATCGGACTTGGGTGCTTCTTTCTCAAGTGGCTTTGGGCCATCCATGGCCCTTATCAGGTGGACTTTGAATTAGGAACCAGGGTCCATATTGCAATTAAACTAGGATTTAGTTAATTTGTACTCTAATAACATTATTCAAATTCTATTGGCACATGACAAGAACTTGTATTTGGTACCCCCCACAATGCATGGGTTAAATTAAAGCATTTACGAATATTGTATATAATGGAGGTTAAAATACATTTTTTGCAAAAAAAAAAAACAGAGAGGTTTTAGCGGCCGATAAAACAAACCGCCGTACTATTCCATCTGTGGCGGTTTTTTATCAGCCACTAAACGCATCAGTGACACAGATCTTTAGCGGTGGAACTTGGGACGAAAATTTTCCGTCGCTATACCCTTTAGCAGCGGAAAAATTCCGCCGCTAAAAGCCAAAATTTCTGTAGTGTTGGACTAGATAAAATTGCTGATACAAGTCTAGCAACATGCCCACTCGTTGCGGAGACCCTTGCATCAAAATCTTCTAAAGCAAAGGATGTAACGCCCCACCCCTACACGCATGCATGATATTGTCCGCTTTGGCCCACGGGCCTCACGGTTTTGCTTTTGATGGGTTAAGGCCCATCAGAAGCAAAACCGTGAGGCCCGTCTGGTTCGAATGTGGGTCCCCTGCCGTGGTCTGGTGCAAGTGGGCGGGTCTCCATGTGGGCGGCCAAAAGGGCTGGCAGGCTACTGCACAGGGACGTGTAGCCTTAAGGGGGGTGGATTGTGACGCCCCGGAGTCCCACATCGACTATATAGAGAAAATTGAATGGGGTTATATGTAGAGCTTGCACCCTTACCTTGCATGAGGCCTTTTGATGGGCTGAGGCCCATCAAAAGCAAAACCGTGAGGCCCGTGGGCCAAAGCGGACAATATCATGCATGCGTGTAGGAGTTGGGCATTACAAAGGACCTCTTCTATGCTCTGATAGTCAATAGCATTCTGAGATGTTCGATTGACGCGAGAGCTTTTGAGGTAACCTTTCATCTGACACATAACAAGTTCATGCCATTGTTGCAATTCATTTGTATATAGCATAAATCTTTGTCGGTAGTTTGCTGCAGCAATTCTGATTATACTGTTCCTTTGAAGGGCATTGGTTCCAAACTCCAGTCTGTTTTGAAGGATGCAAGGTCACTACTTGACTGTTACTACTCTATTGGAGGCTTGGTTCTCATTAAGGTAAGTGATTAACTACACCACCGTATTAAATCTTTCATTGTTTTTATTTCCCTACCATTTTTTTATCTCCAGCAAGTAGCAATCTCTTATAGAACATTTCTTTTCACCCTCTTCAAAATCATTGGCTATTTAATATCACTTGAGTTGTTTTTTTTTTTTACTTTTTTTTTTGTTTATTGCTCATTGTACATCTGTTCAAATCTCATTCTAGGATATTGAGTTCATTCCAAGCATGTGATTGGAGCTTCCAATTTTGATGTGTCTTTAGTTTGAAACCGTTTGCTGCTTGATTTAGGGAATAATATCCCAAGCATGTGACCTGAATCTTATGATTCACGTGTGAATATTACAATTTTTTTTATACTTATTCTATTGGAATGTATGATTTAGATGATTCATTTGAGAGAGAATAGTCACAACACAATTGATTGGTCAATAGTTTTTGCTATTGTTTTTAATTTTAAAAGGTAATCCAGTTTTTAATTAATCTGCTTAATTTTTTTGTATATTTGGGAGGTTATCTAGTTATACTTCTCAATCTCTTGATTTAATTCTTCAATTTCTTCTTTTTTCCTTAAATTCCTCCCCTGCATCATCACATGAGATCCAGATGTTGCTTCATCTAATTTCTCTATGAAATCGTCTCTCATGATCTTTCTTTTCTAGTTTACGATATTCATGCTATCATAATTACTAAATACCAATGAAAAAAAAATGAAACTTTAGAGAATTATATTAGAATGAGAATGAACTTAAAAAAAAAAAAAAAATGAAATCTGCTAATCATAGAAGATTCTGCACTCGGAGTTCTTATCTTGTAGATTCTTATCCCTTGTTTTCTTGTGACTTCCCACTTGTACTTTACTTTGTACTAACTTCTGCTTAGAGAGATATCTGTTCCCATTTTATTAAGTTCCCAAAACAGGGAAGTAAGTTATGCAATGGAAATTAGAGGTTCCTATACGATTGAAATTAGTTCGTCTCCAAAGAGTATAGGGCATCACATTAGAGGGTTTGTGTAGCCCAAAAGTTGTACTTGTAAGACCCGCCAAATGGTTGATATTGTGGCAAAAGTTTGGGCATCCAGTATGGGCCTAGTTTGGGTCATGTTCACTTGGGTCCAATTAATGACATTGCTGCACATTTATTTATCTAATATTTGCCCCCTTCGATGCAAAATGGGGATTGATGGATGTAATCAAATGATCAACTAATTTTCTTATTTGCATCCTTTATAATTTAGAATCTTTTGGATCTAATACGGATATCCAATCTACGGCGATGTTGATACTTCATACCATGTTTTGACCAAAAGTTATTGATCTTGGCTTAACATGGATGTTTAAATCCTTTGATCTATCAAGCCAATCCGAGTAATTTTAAGCCAAATCTATCACATATCCCTATAGGTCTTGTCCATTAGCAGCTAAAAAGACTTCCCCCATTGAATTGAGCAATGCCTGCCATTATAATGACAAATATGGTCCACATAATTAACTTCCTGAGAAAAGAAAGAAACAAATTGATCGAAAGTTCTTTACTTGTTAATTTTGGTCCATTGGTTCTTTGCCATGACTTGCCCATTCTATTATGTCTCCAATTAGGAGAGGTTTATAAGTACGATTTAAATTACTTCATCTCCAAATAGTATTGGGCATCCCATTAGGGGGGTTGTAGACCCCTGGAATTGTTCCTCGTAAGACCAACCACATGGCCGATTTTGTGAATGGACTTTGGACAACCAATATGGACGTAGTGTGGGTCATGTTTGGGTGGGCCACATACATGAAATTACTTGCATTATTGGGCCCATTTGATAAGAAATGGGGATCGATGGATGGAATCAATTGATCCACTCATTTTCTGATTTAGATTCCCTGAAAATCTAGAACCTTTTGGTTCAATAGGGTAATCCAATCTGCAACGACCTTGGCGCTTGATTCCATGTTTTGACCTAAATTTATCTATCCTGCCTTAACATGGATGTTGAATTCTTTTGATATATTTCAAGTGGATCGAGGTAATTAATGACCATGTTTGTCACGTATCGTTATAAGGTTGAACCATTGGCTACTGCAAAGACTCCTCCATTGAATTGAGCAGTGGCTGCTATTATCTTGTTGATTTCGGTCTCTTTGTGACTTGCCGTTCTATTAAGTCTCGAATTACGAGAGGTTCCTATACGATTGAAACTACTTCCTCTCCAAATTGTATTGGGCATCACATGAACATGTTTGTGGACCCTCGAAAGTGGGAAACATCCACATGGCTGATTTTGTGAGCGAACATTCAGCGTCCAATATGTGCCTAGCTTGGGTCGTGTTTATGTGGGTCTATTATGGGTTGTTTCATCAAATTACTTCTTCTCTCCTTCTTTGTGCTAGGCTAGCTATGAAAACGTTGCAAAGATGGCAAGCAGTTGCTAGTTCATTCTGGAATACTGTACTTTTCAACTTGTTTTTCTTGACAGTTTATCTTTCCCTCATTGGTGACACATTTTTTTCTCTTTTCATGCAGATACTTGAACTGAAACATTATGTGCATGGTGTTCCCATTGCCCTCGTTGGGACAAAACTTGGTTGGACTTTTCTTGGCGAGTTCAGTTTATGAACTTCTTATCACCTTCTATTGTTATTGTTGTCATGGACTGAATATGTTATGGCTTCAAATATCCTAGATTATCATTCGTAGGCTTTGCATCTTGCCTGCAGCATTTTGTTCAATTCATTTGGTTGCACTGTTTCATCTGTTGCTAATTCCTGTACTTCTATTTCCTTATCCTTCTTGCTGAGTTGAACTTTCATTTCATTCAATTTCTTTTCATAAAAATATTACAACTTGTGCATCTCTTTGAATTATTTGCTTTATGACTTGCTACACTGAGCTTGTGCATCTCTCTCTGTCTCTGTTTTTTTAATGTGTTATTAACAATGTTGATAGATTTGGGGCATCATTCTCTCACATAAAGAGGAGCACCAATGTCTGGTCAGATCACCTAACCAATGGAGGAATTCAGTTTTCTGATTTGGCCCTTTTTTCTGTTGATTTGTCTGCCTTTCTTTTGTATTGGTGGTTTGCTTGTTGTGGCCTTTGTGCCTTTTGTGGTCTTTTATTCGTGCCGAGTCTTTTTGTGGCCTTCATCTGGCTTTTTTGTTCAGTATAGATCTCTTGTACTTTATAGTTTTTCTCTTGTCAATTTACAGATAGCATTCAAAAAAAAAAATTGTTGATGGTAAAATGGGTTTTCTTTGGATGTTGACAAGAGCTCACAACACAATTGGAATGTGCTCAATGTCGCAACCGAAAGGTCGCGGGTTCGAGTCATGTTACCATTAAGAAAAAATGGGTTTTCTTTTCTTTATTGATTTTATTTCTGTAATGTGGGTATTTTGTAAGATTGGGTTTTTTCTTATTACAATCATTTCAATTTGATGTCATGTGTTTTTCAATCTTTTTATGGTCATTGATTGGAAGCTCTATGGAGATTTTAGGAATGTCTCCTTTTAATTGTCTACAATAATTATCCTTTTCTTTTGGTAGTAAAATTGGTTTACTTCTCTTTGGATTATGTAGGTTTAGATTTTTTTTTTTTTTTACCATCTTGTCATTTTTTTAGTATGCTGTTGGTTTTAACAATGTTGTGGTGATGGTAAAATGGGTTTTCTTTGGATTTTGACTAGAGCTTGCATCACAATTTGAAAGTGCTCGATGTTGCAACCAAAGGTAATCTTTGTATTTTTTTTCAGGCTGGGATTCGCTTATTAGAATCGTTTCAATATAAACTCATGCTTTTTTTCAAGTTAGTTATCACCATTAAAAAAGGATTTTTATTGGTTTTGTTTTTGTAATCTTGGTATTCTTGTCAGATCATGTTTTGCTCATTATAATTGTTTGATTTTTGATGTCATGTTTTTTTTTTTTTTTTTTTTTTAATTCTCGTCTATGATTCTAAGAAGATTTTGTTAATTTTCCCTTTTAATTGTCTACCTTAGTTTTCAATTCTGAAGAGTTTATCGTTGAAAAAGAGTTTTCTTTTGTTCTTATTTTGTTTATTTCTGCAATCTGGGCATTTGTTTATTATAATTATTTCCTTTTGATATTATTTTTTATATCTTTTCTTTTCCTTTAGGGCTCGTCTGTTTCCATTATAATACATAGAAATTGAATACATAGGATTTCATGTTTAGATGAGCCTGTCTTCATATGAATGCATTACTTGTATGCTGTGTGGATTTTAAACACTGTTTCAAGTAGTTACTGTGTCACTGTTTGGGTAGGGTTATTTTGCCTTAAACCCACTGCTTGGTGCTAGAACTTTGTTCATTTCACTTCATTCACTGCTGGGCAATGATTTGCATGCTGAATTTTATGCGTGTCTGTTTGTTGCATTTCATGCATTTAATTTGCTGCCTGCATGTAAATTTTCACTATGATAACATACTGTTTGAATGTCTTTCTATGCACAATAATTCATGGTTTAGGCATATATTTCATGCGGACTTGGTATGCATTGTTGAACGTGTTGTGCACACATTGTAATATGTTTCCATGCACTGTCAAGCATGATTTCATACAGCTTTCCATTGCAGCATGCACACTGCTACTGTTAGATTGAGAGTGTAATGATAAATTTCAATTTGTGACCACTGTTGTTCATTACCGGGGTGCTCAATTTCATAATCTAATTCACTGTTTGGATGAGATTCCGCCCAGATAACCATGATCAGCCCATGTTTGGCCATGATCTTGATGCTCCTCATTATGAATTTCATAACTTTATCTGTTGATTTGATGTGATCATCATGTGTACATGAAGTATTGGGACAAGGATTTGAGTGCTCAAGTCTTGTGCACTGTTTAGATGAGGAAATTCCATGCCTTGTAGCTACGGTTTGGTTTTCAGAACTCCATTTATTTTTCATGGAATGACCCATGCTTTGGGTGTTGGGTTTGCTACACATTTTCTTCATACTTAGGGTACAAGTCCGGATGCTGAATTTTCATGCATTGTACCCACTGTTTGGGCGTTAGAATTCCTCGTGTTCCAATCGAATGACGCTCTGTTTGGGTAGGACCCACTGTTCACATGTTGAATTTTGCACACAAAATTCACTGTTTGGTTGCTGTCCATCCACGCACTTCACTCATTCTTTGGATATGCTTTCCATGCTGCAGTCTGTTCACTGCCCTTACCATGAATTAGTATCAAACTGAATTTCTGTTGCATCGCGAATTTGATGCCACCATGCCTTGATGTGGGAATTTGTGTTGGTTATATGATATGCTCACTGCCTCATGGGTCTTATGCATGTGAGATTAGTGTTTTTCAGTACCCCCGTTGAGGGGCTGCGGACCCATCGAACCCATGCCAGTGGGAGAGATCTCAGGTGAGGTAAGGTGGCATGCCCAAGGTGGCATGCCCAGGCTTATAATCTTGGGTAAGCAGGTGAGAACTGCTACGTATTACTAAGGGGTAAGGTGCTGATATAAAAAATGGAAAAGATTTGTGTTTGTTTCTAATGTATGCTCACTGTCACATAGATGCAACGTACTGTTTGAAAATGAGTTCGCATGGGTTTCTTCATTGTTCCACTGTGAAAATCTTTGATTTGATAATATGGTCCATTTCATAAATAATTATCTAGCCCGTGGTTGATATGTCCATCCTTGTGAATTTCATGGATATATTTACCGTGTCATGTACACCATGTATCCACCATATTTTGCATGGACCCTTTGGTTCCATGCATTTATTCATCCCTTTTTCTTATTCACTGAATTTACGTGGAAACAATGCATTTTTTTCTTCCATCGTTTTAAGTGAAAATTCATGCATTTGACTGAATTTCAATTTAAAAAGGTGCAAATAAATTTCAAAAGATCCAAATAAATTTCAAAAAATATAAATAAAATTTAAAAGATGAAAATGAATTTCAAAATATCCAAATAATTTTTTAAAAATGTAAATAAATTTCAAAAGATCTAAATAAAATTCAAAAACACAAATACATTTGCCAAAACTAAGATAAACTAATTTTCCAAATTTCAGAAAAATTTGTCAAAAACTCAAGTATTTTATCTTAAAATCAGTTAAATTTATTTCAAAAAATGCAAATAAATTTCAAAAGAACAGCTTGAGTTTATTTCAAAAATTAAGTTAAATTTTGCCAAATGAAGATAAATTTGTCAGAAATTCAGTTATATTTTTCAAAAACTCAAATAAATTTTGTCAAAAACTAAAATAGTTTTGTCCAGAACTTAGATAAATTTATTCAAAAACTCAGATAGATTTGTCCAGAAATCAGAGAAATTTGTTTCAGAATTCAGATAAATTTACGCAAAACTCAAATACATTTGACAATAGATGAAAAGCTCAACTAAATTTGATAGAAACTCATATAAATTGATTAAAACTCAGATAAACTTAATAAAAACCCGAGACCTGTGACACCCAAGATGAGGGGTCGGGACAAAGCCAGAAAACCACACAGGGCCCATCACTTCCTTTTCTTCTTCTTCTTCGGTGGGATGGACTTCCACCAAGAACCACTTTCCCGTCGATGTGCACCGACGTGCACCAACTGTGACGGGAGGCAGTAGCGATGGGCGGCGATTCTGTGATTTCTGGATCTAGATCTGTTCTGGGTTCTGACACAGAACCTGAAACGCCCCTTCTGACACAGAACCTGAAACGCCCCTGCTGCCCTTTGGCATGGGCAGCGGAGCTGATCAAGGTGGGTCTCCCGCGCCAGATCTGATCGACAGCAGGGAAACAAAAGAGAGGAATCGGATTCGTTCCGTTTTCCAGAAGAAGAGGCACACAAAGGATCCAGACATTGAATGGAGGTTTGATCCTCTGTTGTAGAGGCCTTCACATCGCCTGAAGTGAAGGAGAAGAAGGGTTATGTACCCAGTTCCACGTTGCCGACCGCCACTTCCTCCAGCTATCACAGAGAAGACACAGAGAAGACGAAACAGAGACCTGGTTCATCACACGCTGCCAAAGAAGAAGACGTCTGTCGTCCGTTCTTGGTACCGAAGGTCCACCTGTCTGCTTCACCGGCAATGGCGGCCGAGAACGGGTTTCTCTGCAACCGATCGTTCGGATCCTCTTCAAACTACCGAACGAGTTTTTCTATTGGCTTTCTTTTTCATCAGAAAGGCTAGCTATGAAAACGTTCCAAAGAAGGTAACCAATTGCTGGTTCATTCTGGAATACTAGACTCTTCTACTCGTTTATGTTGACAGTTTATCTTTCCCTCATTGCTGACACATTTTCCTCTTTTCAAGCGGATACCTGAACTGAAACATTATGTCCCTGGTGTTCCCATCGCCCTCCTTGTGACATAACTTGGTTGGACTTTTTCTTGACAAGTTCAGTTTATCAACTTGTTATCACTCTCTATTATTGTTGTCAAATATCCAAGATTATCAATTGTAGGCTTTCCATCTTGCTTGAAGCATTTTGTTCAATTCATTTGGTTGCACTGTTTCATCTTTTGCTAATTCCTGTACTTCTTTTTCCTTCTTGCTGAGTTGAACTTTCATTTCATTCAATTTCTTTTCATAAAAATATTACAGCTTGTGCATCTCTTTAATTTTTTTGCTTTATGACTTGCTATACTGAGCTTGTGCATGTCTCTGCTTTTTATGTGTTATTAACAATGTTGATAGATTCGGGGCATCTTTCTCTCACATAAAGAGGAGGACCCATGTCTAGTCAGATGACCTAACCAATGTAGGAATTCAGTTTTCTGATTTGGCCCTTTTTTCTGTTTGATTTGTCTGCCTTATGTTTGTATTGTTGGTTTCCTTATTGTGGCCTTTGTGCCTTTTGTGGTCTTTTTGTGGCCTTCATCCGGCTTTTTGGTTCAGTATAGATCTCTTGTACTTTATAGTTTTTCTCTTGTCAATTTACAGATAGCATTCAAAAAAATAAAAATGTTGATGGTAAAATGGGTTTTCTTTGGATGTTGACAAGAGCTCACAACACAATTGGAATGTGCTCAATGTTGCAACTGAAAGGTTGCGGGTTCCAGTCACGTTACCATTAACGGTCCGTTTGGGAGAGGGGAGGGGAAGGGGAGGGGAACGGGAAAATTTGAGAGGGAAGGAAAATGAGGGAAGGAGGGAGGGAAAATTAAATTTTTACCTTCTCTTGTTTGGAAGGTGAAAAGTAGGGGAGAAAAGTGAAAAAAGTAGGGTTTTGTTCGTTTTTTGAGATGAGAGAAAACTTACCGTTTTGTCCTTACTTTTATAAAAACTTTAAAACTTTCCTTTACAAATAAAAGGGCAATTTAGTCATTTCTCTCATTTTCCCCTCCTCTCCCCCATTTTTCCCGCCCAATTCTTGGGGGAAATTTTTTCACCTTTTTCCCCTCCCCCTCCCTCCATTTTTCCCCCCCCACCCCCACCCCCCCCCCCCCCCCCGCCCCCCCCCCCCTCTTTCCCAACACCCTCCAAAAACATTTTCCCCCACACTTCCCTCCTTTTTATCCTCCCCCCCATTCCCAAACAATGGGTAAGAAAAACTGGGTTTTCTTTTCTTTATTGATTTTATTTCTGTAATGTGGGTATTTTGTTGGATTGAGTTTTGTTTATTACAATCGTTTCAATTTGATGTCATGTGTTTTTCAATCTTTTTCTTGTCATTGATAGGAAGCTCTATGGAGTTTTTAGGAATTTCTCCTTTTAATTGTCTACAAAAATTATCTATTTGTTTTGGTAGTAAAATTGGTTTACAGTTCTCTTTGGATTATGTAGTTGTAGATTTTTATTTCTTTTACTATATAAGCACTAGTCATTCTTTTTATTATGTTGTTGGTTTTAACAAAGTTGTGCTGATGGTAAAATGGACTTTCTTTGGATTTTGACTAGAGCTTGCATATCACAATCTGAAAGTGCTCAATGTTGCAACCAAAGGGTTGCTCGAATCATCCTACCATTCAAAAGCGATTTTTTTTCTTTTCTTTTCTTTTTTTGGATTTTTTGTTGTTGTAATCTTCGCAGTTTTGCCAGACCGGGTTTTCCTTATTATAACAATTTCAATATAAACTCATGCCTTTTTCCACATTAGTTATCACCATTAAAAGGGATTTTTTATTGGCTTTATTTTTGTCTTCGTATTTTGTCAGATCATGTTTTGCTCTTTATAATTGTTTTGATTTTTAATGTCATGCTTTTTTCTGGTATAATCGTAAGCTCTATGAAGATTTTGTTAATTTTCCCTTTTAATTGTCTACATTAGTTTTCAATTTTCAAGAGTTTATCATTAAAAAAGAGTTTTCTTTTGTTTATTTCTGCAATCTGGGGGCATTTTGTTTGTTATAATCATTTCAATTTGATATCATTATTTTTATCTTTTCTTGTCCTTTAGGGCTTTTCTGTTTCCATTAGAATACATAGAAGTTGAATACATAGGAATTTATGTATAGACGAGCCTGTCTTCATATGAATGCATTATTTGTATGCTGTGTGGATTTTATACACTTTTTCAAGGTAGTTATTGTGTAAAATTGTAAGCACCAAGCCACTGTTTGGGTACGGTTATTTTGCTTTAAACCCATTGCTTAGTGCTAGAATTTTATTCATTTCACTTCACTCACTGCTGGGTGATGCCTTGCTGATTTTAAGTGTCTGTTTGTTGCATTTCATGCATTCAATTTGCTGCCTGCACATAAATTTTAACTATGACAACATACTGTTTGAATGTCTTTCCATGGACAATTATTATATATGAAGCAAAGTGAATCCAATTGCAAAATTAGCCAATTTGATTCAATTGATTTTGACTAAATTTTATTGACCTTCCTCACAATAATTCTCCCACGTTTGTAACTTCTAATTAACAAAAAACTTCTCCCTCTTCAATTGCAATCGATTGTTTTGATTGTCCCTCAACTTTCACAAATCCTCCCACGTACATAACTCCCGCACGACCATAACTCTTCATATCAAGTCCTCTTTAGTGAAAAATCTTCTCCTCATTCTTCTCAGGAACAACCTTATTTCTTATCTTCTTCTCAACTAGGGTGATATATAGAAAGCAACAATCATGTTTCATCTACTTGCGATCATTTCATCTTTGCCTACTATACTGGCCATTGATTCGAATACACCACTCGCATTGTTGAGGTAACCAAAATCAGTATTTCTCTTATTTCTTTTAGGTCTTTTATGATTCCCCAATTTCCATTTGTTACTCTCTATTTTGCATCCGCTTAACAATCCATTTTTTTACAAATATATTTATATTGACATTCTTCATTTAACCAAAGTGCTTTCTCTATCTCCAATAAAAACAAGAGAAAAACCCTCAATCTCAGATTTAAGGCTCAAAAGTGTTGTTTTTCATGAAACTTACAAGAGAAATGCAAGATTATGAAAAAAAATTCAAATAAATCAAAATCCAAATATTGAATTTAAATTTTTTAAAATTCCCAACACTAACGATGGTGAATCAGTTCAAGACTTGATTCCGACTATACAAACAAAAACCAATGTGAATGTGAGAACTCAATCTTTGTGAGATCTAAACTATCCATGAGATACACAGTGGTAGCCTTAGATATGTGTGAGGTTCTACTTTGATTGAAGTGTATCACCAAATGATTAGATGATTAGATTTCAACCATAGTTTCCTTTTATATATTATATATATTTCTTTACTTATTTGTAATCCAAGCAACATCATTTATAGTGTTCCCTACATTGCTTTTCATTTATCTACTTTTGATTAATTTTCTTGTGTTCGAGAAAATGCCACAACGAGCTATATATGGTGGCGTGTGTTTTTTTTTTTTTTTTTTTTAAGACATGTTTGTGACTTGTGTTTATTTAGTTTTACTACCTTTGGGCTGATAGGAATGCCATTCCATGGGTAATTCTATATACATTTTTCTTTGACTATTATTATTTTATATTTTAGTCCCCTTCAATTTTGACTATTGTATTGCATTATATTTTCCTTTCATATATTTTATATTATTATTCTGGAATTCCTATCACGATTGGTCTACACTAAGGCTCAACGTTAAGCCCGTATTTCTTTGCCCTAGTTATGGATGAGATTACAAGACATATTCAGGATGAGGTGCCATGGTGTATGCTATTTACAGATGACATTGTTTTAGTGGATGAGATGAGAGAAAGAGTGAATGCTAAGCTAGAATTGTGGCCGAAAACGTTAGAGACTAAAGGATTTAGGCTAAGTCGATGCAAGACGGAATATATGGAATGCAAGTTTAGTCAAAGTAGGACACCTGGTAACATAGAAGTAAGTTTGTGCACATAAAAGATTGTAGAGAAAGAAAACTTTAGATACCTTAGATCTATGGTGCAACATGATGGAGGGATTGATACTGATGTAAGTCACAAGATTCAAGCCGGGTGGACCAAATAGAGAAGCGCTTTGGGCGTCTTGTGTGATCGGAAAGTCCCCCTCAAGGTTAAAGGAAAGTATTATAAGGTGGCGGTACGCCCAGCATTGTTATATGGATCAGAGTGTTGGGCAGTAAAGCATAATCATGTTAAGAAGATGGAAGTTGCGGAGATGAGAATGCTAAGATGGATGTGCGGGATCACAATGAGAGATAGGATTAGGAACAAAGAGATTAATGGCAAAGTAAGAATGACACCAATTGAAAATAGAATGAGAGAAAATCGACTGACTGAGATTGTTTGGCCATGTTAGAAGGCGTCCAATGGAGGCACCTGTTAAAAGGTGTGAAAGCATGGAGAATGCCAGGAGTAGGAGAGGGAGAGGGAGATCCAAGAGAAGTTGGAAAGAAATTATTAAACATGACCTTGCCTACATGGATTTAACGGAGGACATGGCTTTAAATAGATTTGATTAGCGTCGTCAAATCCATATAGCCGACCCCACCTAGTGGGAAAATGCTTGGTTTGGTTTGGTTTGGTTTATTATTCTGGAATTCAATTTTGATCACCAAATCCAATTTCAACTTTTTTTTATTACCTTCAACAATTTTATTTTTTAATCTTTTTAATTTATTTTCTTGACTTTCTTTTTTAATTCTCTTTTATTTCCTTTCTTAATATCATATGTATTCCAATAGAAAATGGTCACGTCAATGTCATTTAATTCAGAATAATTCTCTTCTTAATTTCATTTCTTAATAGCAGTAGTGTCATGAAACAAAAAATTGTAACGTCATTATATATATATATATATATATATTCTATTGTTTCCTTTTTTTAGTTATTTTAGTTTATTTTCTTAAAGGCAATGTTAATGGGAGAATAGTAGCGGTCATGTACTTTGGTAGTAATTATCATTGCTGGTGAAACATCTATCATAAAATATTTGAATATTTAACAAATTAGAAAGCAACAATCCACCCCAAACCATAATAAAAAAGTGTCATTTACTTTGGGGCTCCAAACCACATCCTTGTGACTCTCAAATATCAAAATAATAATAACAATTATAGTAGTGGTGGCGGCAGCATAACAGTAATGATAATGCTCCAAAATTAACACCAAGAAAAAAACATACACAAGAACTGGAAACTATTAATATTATAAAAGAAGAAGAAGTAAATAGAATGATAGTATGTGTTAGATTATTCATGGCTAAAGTGACAGTTATGCAATATAGGCACTTCATAGATTGAATTGAAAATCCTTTTTTTTTTTTGTATGACTTCTCAAAGCGATCCATAATCTTTGCTAAAATGAATGGAAAAAAATTAGTGGCAATAAACATCATTCCATATATCTGTCTAATAGCACATGCTTGGTGAGAGTCTTAGGCTTATCATTCATCTATTACTGAGTCTTATTCAAGGTTTCAAGTATTATGTTGGGCGTTGTATACATTTTTTTCAAAAATAGATATGTATATTGACTCTGCATTGACTTTCTCTATCCGACTTAAACAAGGGTCGTAGCCTGAAAAATGGAAACTAAAAAAAATTGTGTCTCTAAGGAATATATGAATAATGAAACTAACGTCTATGGTGTTGATCATAAATTTCAAATCTTATATATATATATATATTAATTTTTATTACAATTTTTGAACATCTCAATAAAGATAACATTATTTTTTTTCTTTTTCTGAGTTATATCAATACTTTTATAAATATTTAATATTATGACTTTCATTGCCCGTGCTAAGCACGGGGGCATTTTGCTAGTAATTCATGGTTTAGGCATATATTTCATGCGGACTTGGTATGCATTTTACATTATTGTTGAACGTGTGTGTCATGATAGGTCTATGAAGCCATTTGCATAACCTCCTTAAATGTGATTGCACCGACTGGGTGAATCATAATTTCCTGAAAATACTTCATTTGTCAACTATATTTCAATCAAGATATAGAAAATGGGGAAGTTTCAAGTGCATCTATCCCTCACCATAAGGTGAGGAACACTTCTATAATTGGGGATTTTCAAGTACAAAAATGAGTTTTCAAGTACGTAGGGTGAGGTACACTCCCTTGTCTTCATGTGCAAAAAGGGAAAGTGCCCCTCACCCTATGGTGAGGGATAGATGCACATGAACATTTCCCATAGAAAATATATATGATTTGAAGCACAAGTAGATTCCAAAAAAATCCCATGAACAGAGGCTGTCCATTTAGCCAATGTCATTGCAGATAATCCCCAGTTTAAAAACACACCGAACTGAACTAATATAAACCATCACTCCACTTCTACTACCAGCTACATGCTCATCATTAATATTTTTTTTCCAATTAATAAAAGCAGTTTTAATGGTCACTTATCATATGGGAAGTCTTTAAAACAGTAGCTAGTAACATGGTCCCAATCCCTTGCAATGGGGACCAGTGTAACTGGTTCCAATTTTCTTGCCTCTATTGCAAATAAACCACAGTTCAAAACCATGCCAAACCGATCAAATTCATTCATCTTTCATACCATGTTCATCAGTGCCATTAGCCCCCACGCCCACCATAATACATTTGATTGTCGCTGCATCAGCAATACCTTGCCATCAACTAAAATCTGTAACTAGCTTAGAAATGTACAACCATGCAAAGCCACATCATTATAGCACTGGAATATTGTTGTTTTAGCGGCATTCCAATTCTAAAGCACTCTGTATTGCACCCAAAACTTGAGATTCGCCAAGATTTCAGTGGAAAAGATGGCCTGTAAATATTTCAGTATTCAACTACACCTCACATGATTTTCCATTTTACTTTTTAAGCCCAGTATTTTAATTAAAAAATAAAATAAAAAGTTTATAGACGGATAGATAAGGAGACAAAGATCCTAGGTTTTGGCATTGTTCGCCAGAAGGAGGTTCGCCAGAAGGAGGCTATGGAAAAATGGCCGCAAAGTACCTATAAGGGGAAGTTCCCTTTTTCATATGATTTACAGCGGGAATTGGAATTGACACGAGGAAGTGAAGACTGCGAGGTTAGTGATGAGCATCGAGAACTGATCATCATTTTCCCAACTCCTGGGGTGTTGGCTGGATATTCATCTCCCATCTTCTTTTGATTCAATTTTTCCTAAAATGAAAGTTCACTTTTGATCTTCATTTTTAACCACTTATGATATGAATCCTATATATTTTAATGCAAACAAACAGTCCATAAATGCTTTTATTATCATCACCCACTCTATCAAAACTTGAATACATATCTTACCCGATAATAGAGAAATAACCATCCGACTTTAAAAATTTCGGACAACCAACATAGCAAAATTTTCAGCTTCATTAGCATTCAAGGCTTCCACTAGCCCAGGAAAACTCCTAACAATATTACCAGATTGATCCCTTATAACACTCACCATACCACATCGCCTAAATGATCTGTGAAAGCTCCCATCAAAATTAAGCTTTAGAATACCACTAGGTGGAGGCATCCAACTGATCCAACGAGACGAATTCACACGCCTTCCTCTATTGAAAACAAACAGCATCCCATTTCCTATTAAGATCATCTAAAAAAATTCCTTGAAATGCATCTGTCGTAGTCACCCATTCTGAAACAATCCTAACAATTATCTCTACAATGTCTTCCACTGTATTGTTGTTCTTGAATAATCTATTATACCTTTCCAACCAAACATTCCATAAAAAAGCATATAACAAGAACTTCCATAAAATTCTACCACGAGAAAACCGACATTTGAAATAACATTGGTAAAATAAATCTTCCATTTACCAAGGCATTACCCAAGAAATATTGAACCGAGCAAAAAGAGTCATCCAAACACGGTAAGAAAAGTTACAATGAAGCACCGTTTCTTCATCCCTCAAACACATAGGGTAGCCATTAACAGTAAAATGATTTCTTTGTCTCAACTTATCTATTGTCAGGATTTTTCTTTTCCTCACCAACCAGCAAAAAACCAAAACTTTAGGCGGGATATGAGGATCCTGAAATCTTTGTCAAAGACCAACTCCATCACCATTAGGACTATCAATCAAAACACTTCACTAGAAAGTTTCCTTTAGCATCAGGTTTCCACAACTGAACATCTCTTTTACCCACTGATAAATAGACCTTGTTCAGTAAGCCAAGCAAAATAGAAAGATCTACCATTTCATTGTCCTAAAGTTCCTTCGAAGACATGTCCCAAACAATTACTAAAATAGAAATATCTACTATTTCATTTCCCCATTTCATAAGCTTGGCCCTAAACCCTAAAGCCTAAAGCCTAATGCCTAAAGCCTAAATCCCAAACCCTTAACCCTAGACCCTAATGACCCGAGACCCTAAACCCTAAAACCCTAACCCTGGAACCCCAGATCCCGGACCCTGAACCCCTGAACCCTCAGCCCTAGCCCTAAATCCTTAGCCCTTAACCCTGAGCCCCGAACTCTGAGCCTTGAGCCCTGAACCCTAAACCCTAAATCCCAAACCTTAATTCATAAACCCTAAACATTGCAAATTGTACCGAAGAAACAAAAGATCGTGAGTTATGGTGGTTGACTCAGGGAATCCCTAGTCATTGCGATTTGTTATAATTGGAGAATTTTCGAATACATCATTGTTGTTCGAAGTAAAGAGAATTATGTGTCAGTATTCTTGACGCATGAAGTTTTCTTGTTTGAGCATTCATTGAAGATAAGGGTTTTATTTATTATTTTTGTCTCAGTCAAGTTCATATGTCATTCAAACACAAACTAGGACTCTACTGGGCTAGTAATTTGGACCATCAGAATATCAAAAAGCAAGTATGAATCGGGTAAAGTCATTGTGTATTGAAACTAAGGTTGTTATGGATTGAAAAATATGCATGTCAGCCTTCGTTGGATTAATGCCTTTTGATTGGCAAAGATATGCAATTTTGTTGCCCATACTATTGTGACAGGTTCACGACTGTTAACCATAACTAAATGATTTATAGCGATTTTTCTCAATATTTTACTATTAATGACCCTCGATGACCATGAATTTCTAGGGATATATAATTGAAATGACTCATGACCACTTATATGAAAAATGAGAAACAACAACGGCCACTTACAAGTAATCGAATTTTGAATACCCTAAAAGGCACTAGATGACAAAAAAAGATACTTTTAAAAAACCCTAAATGACTAAACGGAGAGGAGTTGTTTTGTCTTTTAGTGCTTTTACCTTCAACTCCCTTTTCTTTCTCTTTCATTTGATATCACCCTTAATTTTATTTAGTTTCACCACTCACACAAAGAAGTAGACATGAATCACGAATCCTAATCATGTTCGCTGGAAAAAATTCTTTGAAAAAAATTTGTAGTAGTATTAGGAAAAGAATTCTTTGAAAAAAAAAGTATTAGAATTGCAAACCACCTGGAAAGTAATCGTTTTGTACTCCTTTTTCGTAAAAAAACACTTGCAGGTGTGATCATAGTAGTGTTGATGCATCCAATCCCATTAGAACTCCAAAGTGAAGCATGAATAAGACTGGGATGGATGATCTCTCTCTCTCTCTCTCTCTCTCTCTCTCTCTCTCTCTGTGTGTGTGTGTGTGTGTGTGTGTGTGAATGTGCGCGCACCTTTTTGTTTTACTTAAATGGCTTAGTCTTGATTGACTCATTTGAATATGACCCAATTTGTTTAGCCATGCCAAGCAAATTCCATCGAGTCTACTAGTACCTAAACCATTAAATTCAAGAAAGTTGTATGGTCTAAGAATGAAGGAAGACTCGGTTGACTTGATAGTGCATATTCAAGGGCTAACATAGGCTAGTGATGAAAATAAGTCCCAAAAACCCTAGAGGATCTGACTTGATAGTGCATATTTAAGGGCTAACCTAGGCTAAGGATGAAAGTAAGTCCTTAAAAACCTAGAGGACCTAACTTGATAGTGCATGCTCAAGGGCTAACCTAGGCTAAGGATGAAAATAAATCTTGGAAAACCTGGGGGACCGAACTTAATAGTGCGTATTCAAGGGCCAACCGAGGATAAGGATGAAAATTAGTTCTGGAAAACCAAGAGGACCCAACCTAAGCCAAGAAGGTGCGGTGGAAGATTTAGACCGTTTTTAATTTTGGATCTAGGTGTTCTTTGTGGCATGAAAACTATTTATGCTGAGTATTTTGATATGCATTGTTAGGTCATTCTCCCACAACTTAAGCTTTTAGAGTAAGTGGTTGTTAAGATGGTATCCGCTTAGTAGGTTAAGTTTTTGAATCATGGTATAAAATTCTAGTTGGGAACACCAGCTGCGGCCATGTCTGAAATGAGACAAGTTTCGGCACAAATAAAATGTTGTGCCATAATAAAATAATTGATTTATATTATATATCCCACCCATTAACAAATGATGTACTATAACTCACTGAGAGGTCTTGACTCTTGGAACACGTTGTTAATATATTTCTACATGAGTAGCCACCATGCACTGAATGTTTACTTTGTTGTCACAAAAGGGGTGATTGTTCTTGTTGTACATGATTTCAAATCCTACCTTTGACTAATTTTTTTAGTTTTACTTTTTTAGAGGTTTTTACATGTAGGTGGTACACGATTTCAAACCCCACCTTTCACTGATTTTTATTTTTAACTTTCTAAGAGATTTTTACATATTGGTGCTGGTGTATTTTTTGCTTTTATTAAAATCTTCCTTAACTCATAATCACATTCCTAGAGATAAAAAGATAAAAAATCTTAAAAAAATAGATTTGCCCCTTAAACTTTTAACATTAAAATTTAAGCCTTCAAATTGATATATTACCTTTGTCTTTATACATCTAGGTGGGGGGCTCATTGAAACTAACTTGAGTTGGTGAACATTGTAAGCTTACAGTTATTTTTCAACTTTAAAGATCTTTTTTTATCAATTTAACTTTAATCTTTAAGTTAAAAGATTAAGAAAAGAAGATGATTTTGGCTTTTAAAAAGATATTATTTTTCACTAACTCAGTACTAAAGATCGCTATATTTGGATTTGGTATTTGTTATAAATAGCTCCTTTTTTATATCTTTTCTAGTTTTTTTATTTGTTAAAATTTTTAATTACTTTTTAGGATCGGTGAGGCCATACCGGCCTAGTACGGTCGGCACGAACTTGTCCTGGCCCCAATTGGTGAATTGACCGGCACTGAAATTTAAAACCATGATTCGAATCCTTGGGTAATGCTCTCTAAACTTATATTAGATAAGTTTTATCTTTTTTCAGAACAAATTTTAAATGCATATTTTCCGATGCTAATTATAAGGGCTGAATTGCTCATTTTGACTGTTATTCTCCCTCAGTAAAGCTAGCCCTGATATTCATTTATGAAATATAGATATTGGATATTTGAGGCATTTGTCCCTCCATCTTTCTACTACATGTAGAAAAACAACCTCAAGTCGGCATCATTGTTAAAGATTTTTGTTGTTGCCTCAAGCAATATATGTAAATTTGGGTCTTAATCTATATGCCAAATTCAGTTATTGGTCTGGGTCTTGTACCCTTAACTTGGTTCTGAGTCCTCTTTTAGAAATTAAGGTCTGTGTCTCATGTACTATGGGCACAACTCTAATCTAGCTTGTTGCAACCCTAACCTAGGCCCAATGTGGAGATCTCAAACTTGGACATGCTTGTCTATTGATTGCCAATGGAGTTTGATCATTGTAGGTATAAGTATCGGTCTATATGTTACCAATGTGATTGGAAAATGTAATGACCGGAGACCTAGCACTTCAGGCCTTGGAAATATCCCATTCACTGCGAAGTAGCATAAATTGGGAACACTAGGTGCATGTTCGTGTAACACTTTTTCGCGGAAAAGTAGACAGTTTTCCGCTGAAAATTCATTTTTCCGGTGTTCGGTGCGGAACAATTCCGCGGAAATGCTTTCTAGCCTCATTAATAGTTTCCTTGATAATAGTGGAAATGGGTTTCCTATGGGGGGTATGAGAAATGAATTTCCTCGAAAAGATTATTCCTCTTTTCCTCACAAAATCGAGAAAACATGAGATCAAGATGCAAGATCACTAATATCAATCAACAAAATCAAATTCTAAAACTGAAAAAGTACAAACACAAAACCCCATAGAAAGCTGCAATTTCATGTTAATGCATTTATTGCACAAAAAGAATCTATAATGATAATATTCAAATATTAATATTTATACTATGGGAGAAGATATGTTCTCATCTTTTGGGCTTAAAAAACCAGCTTAAAATCTGATCCACAAACGTACACTGAGAGAGTATTGGAATGAATATCAATAAAAAATAGAAGAACCTAAAAAAATAATATAAATAAAAATAAAAAATAAAAGGAATAATTTTCCTCTGGCACTCTTTTCACTTTGAATTCACTTTACGGGCATTAGAAACTCAAATCAACTAATCTTATATTAAAAAAAATAAATAAGTAATTAAGTTGCTCTAATCAAATATGATGACTAAAAAGTAAATGAATGAGAAAAAAAAGCCTACCTCTTAAATCATTCGTTCTCTACACCAAATGAAGACTGTTGGATGAAACATGATGGGTATCTATGTTGGATGTGAGATTAGGACGACCTTAGGCAGAGAAGATGTAAGTGAGATTTTAGGAGGATTATTAGATAGAGATTAGAGGTTCTAGAAATTTAAAATATAGGTAGAAGCACATTGTAAGCCCCACTATGGCCCCACAGTAGTCGTAAGCCCAGGTTGCAACAATTTAGAAAATGAATTTGAAACACATTATAAGCCCCACCGCGGGTCACAATGGCTACAATTTACACGATAAATAATCTGCCATTTCATCAATGTCAAAGAATCTTGATAGATTAAGATTAGAGAGAGAGGATTTATAGGATTACGGGGAGAAATAGATACTATAGGATTAATGATGATAGTCAAATGGATTAAGGAGAAAGACCATTCAAAATGTTTTATTTTTCAGTTTAAATTATTGATGAGTGGTCCCCACCGAAGAGGTCATAAATTCCAGCACCTTACCACAAGATTTGTGGAGCTCGCGTTTTATTAAAGATTTTGAGTTTGATCGGGAATGTAGGACTTGAGAGTTTGGGTTTGAGTTGGATAGACTTGAGAGTTTGGGCTTGAGAGTTATTGTTTGAGTTGGATATATCAGTTGAATTGATAGATCTTTATCTCTCATTCAAACTAAAATTGAAATCCAATTGCAAAATCGAGCTCGATTTCTCAATCAATTTTCAAATTGGACTCCAATTTCAAAATCGATTCCTACACCTATAATATATAATAACTAGCAAAGCATGCCACGCTAAGCCTGGGCCCAGAAATAAAAACACGTCCAATTTATGGCTATTTTATGAGATATTAATAAATGAGAAAATAGATATAAAACAAACAAATATACCATTTATTATGGTTTGAAGTATGGCCTAGCCCGACATTTATACAAAGTATATATTATTTTTTATATAAATGAGTATGAAACTTCATGTCTTATGTAAATTAACATCAATGTTTATGTATTTATTTTAGTAATTTCAAATTTATTTCAAGTTGAAGACCCTAAAAGCCCAAAAAGTCTCTTTTAATTTATATAAGCAAATTTAAAAATAAAAAATTATGATGGGCATGTGGGCCAGCTCGTGGGTGGCATTGCCTAGCCTAATTGGGGTATGGTACGGCACGGCTGGGCTGATCTGAAAGTGGGCCATGCTTCTTTGACAAAAGTTCCAATCTTAGCTTTATTTGAGAATTACTGAAAGTTTTTATATCTTCTTGTAAGAATCCCTTTTATTCTTATATTTTCTTAAAAGTAACTTTTTTGAAACATTTTACTTTCCGCGCAATGGGCCAAAATTCCATTTGAACGCCGGGCGCAAATACATTATATTATAATGGATTGTGTTGGTTTAAATCTTATCTTTATTTGAGAATTACTAGAAGTCTTTCTATCTTCTTGTAAGAATCCTTTTGTTTTTATATTTTCTTAAAAATAACTTAGAAACATTTTAATTTTCCCGGAATGGGCCAAAAATCACATTTGGACGCCGTGCGCCAATACATTATATTATAATGGATTGTTTGTTTTTATTCAAATAATCAAGATAAATAGTTGTTATCCAAGGAGTCTCGTTCCATGCATGTGCATTTAGAATGTTTCTTAATTTTTCAAACTACCCTTTCACACGTACTTTTCCAAACATTCTTCATTTATTATAAAATGGAGGAATGTGAGTGAATATGAGTTGCCCAAGGAAGATGGAGGAAGTGGAGAGTGAGAAGTGAAGTGAGACGGGTGAGAGAAGAAGAAGATGAGTTGTGTGTGAAAAGAGAATGGATTTTGAGTTTTTGTGGAATAATGGATATTTTGGTTATTTCATGAAGGGGTAAGAATGTAATAAAAAAAGATAAATTCCTTGTGTTTGAAAAGTAAAGTTTTATGTGCTAATAGGAGCACTCTTATAAAAAATACCCTTTAGGGAATTGCTACTGGCACACAGATTTTTACTTTTCCCACATAAATTCTCTCTACACACATTACTATAATTTAAAAATTACATTAGTTCTTTTCACACATACCAAAATTTCCTAAACTACCCATCCATCCATTTCCCCCTTTCTTCCCACACACAAATCACTTGAACTCTCCACATCACCGGCGACTCGTTTATTTCGGCATTTCTCCGGCATTCCCAGTCCTCTCCACCATCTCCTTTTCCAAAAGTAAATGGACCCTCCCAACATTACCATTTATTCTTCTTCCCTATCTCTTCTTTTACCATTTTTTCCATCTTAGACTATCATTTATTTCATGAAAACTTGTTATGGGGATAGATTCTCATTCAATGTAAGTTCTTACAAACAATGTTTGTGTTTTTTCAAGTATTTGGGTTGCATTTTATCCATTATCGCAAGAGTTTTTAATAAAGAAATCGCAACTCTGTTTGGTCTCTGAGTGACCAAACATATTACAGGTGTTCGGACTTGAGTGTCCGAACAAAAAAATAGTATTGGGATACTCATGTCAAATATCACTGTTCGGTCTTAAAGGTCCGAACAGATGGCATATGTTCGAAACTATATGTTCGAATAGATGCATTATGTTCGGAACTATACTTCCGAACATATGCCATCTGTTCGGCCCTAAAAGACCGTACATTTTCAGGAACTTACAACTCGTTCCAGGAGAGAAAAAAATAAAAAAAAAGAGGCATGTCAATGTGAGTGAAAATCAGTTGCCCCGGAGAAGAAAATGAAGGAATGTGAGTTGCCCAAGGAAGATGGAAGACGTGGAGAGTGAGAAGTGGAGAGTGAGATGGGTGAGAGGAGAAGAAGATAAGCATGCGTGTAAAAAAAGAATTGGTTTTGAGTTTTTGTGGAATAATAAATATTTTAATCATTTCAGAAGGGGTAAAAATATAATAAAAATAAATAAATAAATTCATTGCGTTTGACAAGTAAAATTTTTTGACAAGCACTTTCCAAAATCACCCTGTATAGCTTAACTGCAAAACAACTTTTTGACAAATTTTCTCCTACTGTCCCCTCTGAATAAAAAAAAGACAACAAAAATTCATCAAGAGAAAACCTAGAGAACCCCGATAATCCATCCTTCACTTTGTGGATAATCAAGAAATGAGTAGGGGCTTGGGTGGAAGGCGAGAGGGAGAGGACGCGGGCGGAGGTGTGCGCCGGGTCGAGTTGGGCGGCGAGCAGGGAGAGGGAGAGAGATAGGGAGAGGGAGAAGAAAGGGAGGGAGGTATTTAGGTAATTTTTTAGAAGGTCCATGACTGATGTGCAGGACCAACGACGGATGTCCAAATAGTAGCTCTCTGTTTTTTTTTTTTTTTTCCTGATTTGAAATGTGAAAAAACTTGAGCCCTCCTGAGATTTTCCCGTACTTTTTCGGAAGAGAGAGGAAGGGGTAGTGACCGATGAGAAGGGAAGAGAAAAAGAAAAAAACGGAGGAGAAGATCAGACGCCCTGCATACCGTCTCCAGGTACGTCTCTCTCGGCTCGGCCACGGCAGGGACCGAGGTCGGCTGACTTCGCCACAGTGGTTGCTGTCTTTTTTTTACTTCTTCTTCTGATTCTTTACGTTTTGGAATTTCAGAGTGTTCTGGGGTCTTCGGACCAGGGCTTTCAAATTGGGGGTTTCAGGGGTCCTATGATGATGGACTTGAGATTGGGGATTTCCAGTTTAAGAGCTTTGAATTTGGGTGTTCTAGGGTTTCTTATGATTTAGAAATTGAGGGTTTTAGGGGTTAGGATTTTCTATGCAAAGTTTATTCAATGAAATTACTTTTTATTTAATTTATTCCGATTAATATATTAATGAATTAGAAATCGGGGGTTTTTAGGGTTAGGGCGAAAAACCCTATTCTGAATCAAAGGGTTGGTTTGATTACCGTGTCCCTCTCATCCTCTCACTGCATTTTTTACACCTTTTTTTTAACTGAAATTCTTCACTGATTGTTTGATGATTTGATTAAATTAATGAATCAATGTTTTATTAAACTGAATTATTCATATGCCTTGTTCTGCCAAGCATTATGATTCATCAGAATTTAATTGGTTTTATGTTTATTCACGACGCTTGAACATGTGATTACAAGTCAAACATACTAGATGCTAAAATAATTATTAATTTATAATATTTTTTTTTTTTGGAGATTAGAGTAATGGTTATCTTAGCAAAATTAGGTTAATGGTGATCAAAACTCTTTTTTCTTGTCCGACTCTATGCTTTATTTGAATTGAACTGAAACTGAAAAATTCCTTGTCATGTGATTTTTAGGATACATGTGAATTGAACTGAACTGAATTATTTAAACAAATGCAACTAACACTTAGATATTACGCACATAAATTTTAAAGGTAGGCCTATTATGGGCCTACATTATTCTAGTGAGTTGATCCTTCGATTATGAGCTATGTTGCACAAATACGGCATGGGTACAGCAAGGACACGCCATAGACACGGCAGGGACACGGATTTAACATATAAAAAATGAAGCATCGGATATGATACGACATGATATGTTGCCCATTTTAAAGTATCCATACATCATAGATGATGCGTACGTCTTTTTCCCCCTGTTATGCGGCAACATTAAAAAAATGCTTTGTTTTGAGTATTTTTGATTTAGTAGAATAAATTAAATGTATATAACTATTATATATAATTTATTTTTTCTACATTTATATAGAATTTTTTTAAATTTTTTTTCGAAATGGAACTCCAAAATGTTTCACTGAGATTCCGTATTGGATGAAACATTTTAGTTTGGGGCCAACCAAAATGGGGTCCTAAATGAAATTGACAAACTATGGCTTGAAGTCAAGATGGGGCTCAAGTTTAAGCCTAACCATACCTTTAGATTTTTTTTGGTAAGAGCCTAGCTTGAGTCCACATAAGCTTCACTAATTTTGTATTCTATGAAAATAGGTGCCAAGTTTTTCTTGATATAATGCTCGAGCTGAGCTTTAGGTTACACTCAAAATGAGATAGTTGTCAATATTGTTTCGGACCCCATTTTGGTCTGGCCTCCAAAATGAAAAGTTTCTTCCGATTCGTAATTTTGGCGAAACTTTTCGGAATTACATTTGGGATAAATATAAAAATAATATACTTATATATATGAAGAAAAATAAAAAAATAAAACAAGAAATATGGATTTAATCCATTGTAGAAAAAATTTCTGGAATTACATTTTCGTCATATATAAGAAACACAAAGAATATATTTGTATACAAATAAAAAAAAATAATTTTGTAAAATTTCATTTCAGCTGAAATGTGGCTGAAATTGGCTGAAATGGACCGAAATTTAAACCAAAAAGTTTTATGCGAAATTTTGTTTTGGCCACTTGACCAAAACCAAAAATTTCAACCATTTCGGTCAAAATGGGCCGTAAGGGTTCACCCAAATAGTTTAGGGATGCTTTATTTTTATTAGTAGATTTCTAATTTTATTGTAATTAGGATTAGGTTGCCAATTTATTTGCTTTCCTAATTAGAACTTAGGCACTAAGTTTTATTTTTATATATTTATATATATATATATATACATATGGCATTGTAGAGATGAAAATCCTAGAGTTTTGATAATTGTAATAGAATTATGGGTTTTTTTTTCCCTCGGAGAGGTGTGTCCTCGTGTTAAGGTCTTTGTGGAGATATATTGAGGTTTCTGCGGACATGGTGCTTCGGCACTCCACGGAAGCCCTAACCTTAAGGCCTGCATCATAGTGTAAATGAAAATGTTCGCCACTGTTAACACTGAAGTAATAGAAATGGATTAAATGATGCCTTTTATCAAGCACTTAGTTATGTTAGAGTTTCAAATGGTGCAACTAACACATGCAGTAGCCAGTATTGCAGTCGAGGCTGGAAATTATTTCGTGATTCATTTGAAGTTTGCTTGGTGTGGTTCACAATCCACTACGATTCAGTTAAAGTGACAAAGAGTTGTCTAAAACTGGCTAGTTAGGGTTAATTCATAGTTTTAACCCCATAAGTGAAGTCGCTCAAGTTGGTATAGGGTTTAGGATATGTAATGCTCAAATGTTAACTAAAGAGTTATATATGTCATTATTTGCTTGTAGTTCCTCTTTTGACAGAGGTGGTCTTTTCAGACGGCAAAATTTATCGTCCATGACACAGCCACAACCCTACACATTTTCTATGGCATATCTACTGTAGAAAAATGCTTTTAACTGCGACTTCAATCATGGATAAGTGAACTAAAGCATATTCCATCTAAATACTTTCATTGAAGCAACTTCAAGTGTGTTGGCTTGTCCCTAAATTGGCTGAATAGTCTGATCAGCTGTTGTTTGGAGGATGTTAATCATTCAAAAGCCTTATGCTGTTGATGGAATCAGTTTGAACATGCTTCTTTGCTAAATTGTTATTATTCGAAGGATATTGATCATGTTGGTGATGGAATAACTTTGAACATGGTTCTAACGATTGCTTTATCACCGACTTGATGGAGGACTAATAGATGCACAGCTTTATGCCAGAAGTATTTGGGGGTGTGATCGTCTCTTTGAACTCTTTATGCTTATTTATCATGTGATATAACTTGTTATTGAGAAATTTCTTCTCTGCATATTCAGAGCATGCCTCGTAAAGTAAGCTATGGAGTTGATTATGATGAAGACTATGATGACATCTACGATGACTATGACTGCGATTCTGATGTGGAAGTAGATGGTGAGTGACAAATTTTGTCCATCAGTTTTTTCCCTTGTCATCGTTTTATCATTCACCTTCACCCTTTTTTTTTTCTTTAGTTGTCTTTGTATTGGTTGCTAGCCCTTTCAATATTTTTTGCTATTTCTACCTTGCCAGTATACTGCCATGCATGCACACATGAAAATATTTGCCTGAAGAACTTCCCCACTTCCATCCAAAGGGATGGGCAGCAATCCCATATGTGAGCACCATATGATCAATTTTTCCCCACCCCTCCCGTTTCTCTCCTCTTCCCTCTTCTCCCACATCCAATGGTGCATCTGACACTCATACTGTACCCACCACTGGACAGAACCTCAGATGGTTTTAGCACTTCAATTACCATGGATTCTGGAGCTTAGAAACCACAGCTAGTGGGACTTTGAGTAAAGCTGGCTTCTGGGCCACCCTTATCCATGTGAAAACCACTCTGACCTCACATCCCTCAGTGATCCCTAGGTGGGTCCATAAGCTGCTGTCCAAAGTGTCTTGCAGAACAATCCTATATATTATATTTAAGGTCATGATATTGCGGGCCATGTCAACCCTAGAGATCATGGATGAGAGTCCTATGGGCCCATCTACAGCTGAGACCACTACCTAGGTGGGGATTTAATTGGGGTTAAGATTGGGCCTAAATGGGGTCCAATTGGTTGAGTTATGGTGGAGGGTCAATAGTATTTAAAATAACTGGGTTATACTAGACAGTGAACCTAATACCTAAATACATATTACCCGTAAATTTATGTTAGCTATTTTTTTTTTTTTATGTATGTTTTCTACTGCTTCTGCATTTTGAGGGATGCCTTGTCTTCGCTCTCCAAAAGGAATGGGTGGCAACTGGCAATCCCATTTGTGGGCCACCCCCCTCCTCCTTTCCCTCCCTCTCCTCCTTTCCCTCCCCGCGCTTCTTCTTTCCATCCCTTTCCCATATCCGATGATGCATCCGACACTTGTACTGTATCCACTGCTGGTTAGAACCTCAAATGGTTTTGGCACTTAATTTACCATTGATTCTGGAGCCTAGAAACCACATCAAATGGGATTTTGATCAAAGCTGGTTTTTGGGTCACCCTTATCCATGTGAAAACCATTTCATCCTCACATCCCTCATTGATCCCTAGGTGGGTCCATGTGCTGTCATCCAAAGTGTCATGCAGGAGAACAATCTTATATTTTATGACCCCATTTATGCAGGATAGCCATTTCTTTCTGGTGATTTTTCCAGATTTTTTTGCTCATCAGAGGTAGGCCATCTGCTATTTTCTAGGGATTTTCAGTTTTGTCCAAGAGGTTCAATCTCAGCCGTCTAGAATGTTGGATATTGATCCTTTTTGAGGAGTACCTCTTCCATAAGTTGCGTAAATTACCACTCCTATCATCCCTTGCCACTGACCTGTCCAAAGATCATCTGGTGGGGCCCACGCGGAGGATCTTCCACTAAGGACTGGGTCGTCTGGGTGTTTCTGCTGCTGCTGTTGCTGCTGCCTACCTGTGGTGTTTTTTGCTGCTGCTGCTTCTGAAGTAGACTTTATGCATTCATATTTGTGGATTTGTATCCAATCCAGTACAATACTACTCTGATCACTCAAATTTGTGGCCACTGCCTTGCCCATATTTGTGAATTTATCCATTACCGTTCATCTTTGGACTACCGGTAGTCTTCTTGAATACTCAGAAGCTGATCTGTGATTGGACATATTAGTGGGGCACACATACTGATTACAGTTCAACAATTTGTTGTGTCTGGGGACTGTCTATTGCATTCTTTTTTTAGTTTTCCTATTGTTGCTATGGAGAAATCTGAAATCACCCTGATTCGGTTTGATGGTAAAAATTATACCTCATGGGCCTTTCAATTTCAAATCTACTTAGAAGGGAAAACTCGGGGGCTACATGGATGGTTCTGAACTTAAACCGGAGGACGATGACATGAAGATATCAGCCTGGAAACTAAAGATGCTAAAATCAAAACTTGGTTACTAGGCTCTGTTGAACCCCATTTTATTCTCAATCTGAAACCTTGCAAATCTGCCAGTGAGATGTGTGATTATCTTAAAAAGATTTATCAACAAGGTAATGCTGCTCGACAGTTTCACTTGGAGCTAGACATCTCCCAATTTTCTTAAGGCACCTTGTCTATACGGGAATATTACAATTGGTTTCGACGACTGTGGTCTGAATATGATGAGATTAAGTTTACAACTGTGTCTGAAGCATTTCTACCAGAATTACTTCCCTTACAGCAAAATAGCCATCGGGACCAGTTTCTCATGACACTTCGTCGGGAGTTTGAGACTGTCAGATCAAACTTAATGAGCCGGGCTTCTCTTCCAAGCTTAAATGATTGTCTTCACGAACTTCTGCGGGAGGAACAACGTCTGGTTACCAAAACGACTCTAGAACAACAGAGATCTACTGAGGCTCCACTTGCTTATGCCGCTACAACCAAATCACCTTCTCGGGACATCAGTAAAGTTCAGTGCTATAACTGTAAGAAATATGGTCATTATGCAAATTAATGTATGGTTAAAATCTGTGTAAGGCAATTGGTAACGTTATTGAAGACTGTCAGAAAAAGACTCGAAATTCTACTTCCCATAACTATACGCCGTCAGCCCCTGGTACTTACACTGTATAGTCCGCTCCTAGTGCTTACACTGTGACTTCTCAACCATATGCACCCTCTAACTTTGGTGGTTCCCTACAGTTTGATTCTTCTTCTTCTTCACAGCGTGGTTCCTCATCACAATCTGCGTTCCCAGCTCCTCTCACTCCTGATATGGTAAATCAAATGATTATCAATGCCTTGGCATCAATGAACATCTCAGGTACTGATTCGTCTCTTTCTCATACGTGGTACTTAGATTCTAGCGCAACCATACAACATCTTCACCCAAAACATTACAACATGTGGTTCCTTACACTGGTAATCTTACTGTTCAAACTGCCAATGGAGACCATCTTCCCATCACCTTTGTTGGTGATACCCCTGGCCCATTACCATTAACCAATGTTTTAGTATCTCCTCATCTTGCTATCAATTTAGTTTTTGTGGGTCAACTTATTGATGATAATTACAAAGTCTCTTTTTCTTCTTTTGGTTGTGTTGTGCAGGACCAGGAGTCGGAGAAGGTGATCGCAAGGGGGCCTAAGCGTGGTAGACTGTTTTCCCTACCAGTGTTTACATTTTTTCATAATACATCTTTACACCAGTTGTTTTGTTTTTTTCTTGAGAATAATTCTCGGTTGTGGCATAATTGACTTGGTCATCCGAATGCTTTTATGATGTCTATTTTTTTAAAATCTGGATTATTAAATAAAACTATTGATTCTGTTTCTTTTGAATGTGATGCTTGTAAATTAGGAAAAAGTAAAACTTTACCTTTTCCTCACTCCACCAAATGAAGCACAAAATGTTTTGACTTAATTCATAGCGATGTTTGGGGCATTGCTCCTCACCTTTTCCATGGCCATTTCAAGTACTTTGTTACATTCATTGATGTACAATAAGTTTACTTGGGTTTATCAATTACATTCTAAGTCTGATGTTCTTAATGTATTTCAATTTTTTCTTCACTATGATGAAAATCAATTTTCAAAATGCATTAAAACTTTGTGCTCAGATTCGGGGGGGGGGGGGGGGGGTTCCAATAATTTTCAATTAAAGAATAATGGAATCATTTCTCAACGTACCTATCTGTATACTCCGTAACAAAATGGAGTCGCGGAACAGAAAAACATGCATCTCCTTGACGTAACTAGAACCCTACTAATTGAATCATCAATTCCTCTTCGTTTTTGGGCTGAAGATTTTACCACTGCAGTTAGGGTTGTAAATGGGACGGTTCCAGATCAGAACCATAGTGGACTCAGACCCGTTTTAAAATAACGGGTTTCGGTTCCGGATCTAGTTTTGAATTGGAACCTATTTTGTTGGTTCCGGACCCGGTTTCAATAAGAAAACTTGGATCCGGTTTCGGAATCGGGTCCACCTAGAGGACTCGAATCTAGTTCCAAAATCGATTTTATTTTCTTTTTATTCTTTATTTTTTTTCTTAAAATAAGCATATCATTCAACTTATAATAGTGCATCAAGTCTACAACATCCAATATTATACATAAGTACAAATTGCAATATCAAAGACTCATGCCGGGTCTAGGGTCCACGGGTCGGAACCTATATGGACCTGGAACCGGACCCGTTTATCAATCGGAACCTAAATTAGGTTCCGTACCCAGACCTGTTTATGAATCGGAACGTAAAGTAGGTTCCAGACCTAGTTTTTTATGGGTCAGCACTTCCAGGTAATTGGATACCCATTTGCTAGGTAATCGGATATCCATTTGCAATCCTAACTGTAGTACATCTTATAAACCGTCTTCCATCACCTACCATTGCTCAATTAACATCGCATCTTAAACTGTTTGAGCATCATCCTGTGTTTGATCATCTATATACCTTTGGCTGTGTTTGCTTTGTTCATCTACCTCCCACAGAACGAACAAAATTAACCGCACAATCTCGCCGGTGTGCATTTCTGAGTTATGCCGCTAATCAAAAAGGTTTTGTTTGTTATGATCCCATCGGTTGTCGCATCGGGGTTTCTCACAATGTTATTTTCTTTGAAAATCAGTATTTTTCCAAACTCACCTGGAATGTCCTCATCCAACTTCTCTTGCTATCTTATCGGTTTTTTTCAGATAAAATAATTGCTACTAGGTTTAATCCTGACTTTGTTTATCATCGTTGGGAAAAACCTATCACTGCAGATGCCCGCCCTCCTAATCCTCTGTCGGCAACTGGTTCTACAACTCATATCCTGCGTCGCTCCTCCAGAACTTCTAGACCACCTGAGCGGTATGGATTCACCTACACTTCTTTGATGACGACCCTTTCCTCTATTTCTATATCAAGTTCTTATTTGCAGGCAGAAAGTTATAAACGCCCTTCATAAAACTAGTTTCTCGATCTTACACACAGGCAGAATATGGGGCAATTTCTTCCATCCGTTCTAAAATCTTATGGCTCCGGGGACTTCTTTCGGACCTCGGCTTTGCTCAATCCTCTCCTACTTCATTGCATGCAGATAATACTGGGGCTATCAGGATCATTAAAAATCGCACCAAACATATTGAAGTAGACTATCATTTTATTCGGGATGAATTTAAGTGTGATGTCATTTCTTTATCTTATGTCCCTACTGAGCTTCAATTTGATGATATCTTCACCAAAGGATTTTATCGGCCTCGACATTAGTTTCTGGTTACCAAATTGCTACTATATAATTCCCTAGCATCAATTTGAGTGGGGGTGTCAATCAAGCCCATCTGCGCAAGCCCAACTAGGCCCAATAATTGTATTTTAGTTGGCTATTGTATTTTAGTTAAGCTGCATTTAGCCTAATCATAACTCATGTATACTTTCTATATTAGGTAGCTATAATTTAGGATCTAGATTGTATAAGGATTATGTAAATAGGGTAATCAACTCTTATATATATGAGAGGGAGTAGACCCTAAGGGGACACATGACATTCATAACATCTCTCTCTCTCTTCTATATTTCATCTTCTCAAGATGACGTGGTGACTATTAGTGCTCAATTTTATGGGCTTCTTCTAAAAGGTCTAAGGGGTGTGGATTTTTCTATCCACACCATAATTCAAAATTTGTGAAATCCAACAATGCTAAGTTCTTAGAAGACCATGACATTAGTGGGAGTGTTGGATCAATGATGGCGTAGTCTGGAGGCTACGGTGAAGATCTACACCTTCGACGGTGAGATCGAGTCCTAAGACTCAAAACCCTAATATCACTTAGGGGAAATACTGCAAAGGGGAACTCACAAGAACACTTCTCAACCTTGATTGTCAATATAGCATAAACATTAATATAGGGGACTCCTCTATATATAGAATAACACTCTTTCTTAATAACCAAGACATTCTAAAATGAGAAACTACGTAATCTTAATCAAAATAGAATTTAGGAAGTAAATATACTAAGCAACTCTACTAATTTAGAAACTGTCTAAACTAATGATAGGGATCTCAAAATTAGAGTTCATGTGGACCCCATCAAGCGGGTCTATCAGGGCTTGCGGGTCCTGATCTTGGGTCTCACTGCATCAACTCTCTCCCTCTTAGGAAAACTCGACTCCGACGAGTTTAAAGATTAATAACATAGTAGAGAATCCGACCACAAGTTTGGAAAATGCCCGCTTGGGTCAAAAATCAATCGCACAAATGTCTGCTTCTTCTTTTGATCTGCATCTGCATGGCATGGCGTGGGAATTTGATGCAATGTATTTAGTAATCTAAAAGTAGTTCGGAAGCGTCGTTCTTCTGCTGTCTGCATTTAGTGCGAGCTTGCGTTTTCCCTATGAGAGACTGCAACTGTAAAATCTGCCATATCTGAGTGCAATCTTCAAGTTTCCAGCTTCCATTGTTGATCCCTGAAGATGAAGTCAATGTGAGGGACTGCAATAACTTAATCTTCTTGTGAAACTACTGGAACAATCTACTTGATTTTTGAAGACCCAATTGAATTTTCTGGAAGTGACATGACAATTGGATCCAACAGATGTTCAATCTGCTTGCTAACTTGGTCAAAGTCTTCAATATATGCTTGTCTTTGCTCTTCCTAAACCTTTTGCGGCTCTTGACTGACATTATTATGACCAATATTGGTTTTACCCACGAAATCATTGTTGCCATGAACTAGCTCTTCAATGTCATCTTTGTTAGTCGAAATCAGCTCTTGTTGTGCAATCATGACTACTTTTTCAAGGTTTTGCTCCTTTTGTGGCGCTTCTATTGAAGGTGCAGACGACGACAGAGATGGTGATGCCATTGGCATGAGTCTACTCCATCTTCCATTCCTGAAAAGGGTATATGTGTTTGCCGCTGTATCATGTTGCACTTTCCGATCAAAAAGCCATGAACGACCGAAAAGGATATGAGCAATATTCATATTGATCACATCACACCAAATCTGATATTCATAGCTGCCAATCTTGAAAGATACCAAACATATGTGAGTCATGGGAATGACATGACCGGTAGACCATGTGACTTGGTAGGGCTTAGGAAGTTTCTTAGTAGGCAATTTAAGCTTGTCGATTACCTCCTGTGCGACAAATTTAATCGCACTACCATTGTCAATAACCACATTAATAACTTTGTCAACGACTATCGCCCGCAATTGAAATTTCTTAGCATGTTTCCGTTCTTCTTTTCATTTGTATGGAGGAGTCGGCGAATGATAATAGTGGGATTGTCTTCTCCTGAAAAAAGTCTTTCCACAATATGAGCTCTTTGTCAACATTGTTGCCTGCGAGACTGTCTAAGCACGCGCTCAACACGGATGGCTTCTAAGTATGCATCTTGACTGGTTTTGCAATAATTCATATTTTCCAAGATATCTGGTCTCAAGCCTTGGACATAACGAGCTAAATCATGCATCTCATCTTCCTCTAATTTGCATATCTTATGCAACTCTCGAAAGTGGCGGGTGTATTCATCAACCGTCAAATTTTCTTGCTTCAAGTTGAGAAATTCCTCAATAAAATTCATTTTCAAAATACCATTTGCCATATTTGTGCTCATACTGAATTCTTTGAATTTTAATGGGTCTCCCAAAAAGTTTCATATTGACTTGAATCAATGATTCAAATATACTGCTTTGCAAATTTCAGCACTTTTTTTTTTGGGTCGGGTTGGGCCTGGACTCAGATTAGGCCCAATTGCAAGTTTGTTGGGAGAGGCACGTGGGAGAGAGACTTTTATTTGCTGTTCTCTTTTTTATTTGGGGCTTGGGCTTGGGCTCAGTTTGGGCCCAAATTTAGACCTAGAAGGTGCTAGAGGAGAACACGTGGAGAAGTCTTTCTTTTGACTTGTCTTGGTTTCTGTGCAGAGAAAAATAAAGAAAGGGAATGGTTTGTTGGGGATCGACTCACGCTGGAGAGAATGAAGTGGCGGTGAAGATTCTGCTCCCAGGCAGAGGTGAAGGTGATGGCTAGCAATGGCGACGGCTATTGGGTGGCTGGTGTTGCAGGAGCTGGGCTGTGGAGATGACGACTGCTGCGGAGATCTCCTTCTTCCTCTTTCTTTCTGTTTCCCCTTGTTTTCTTTTCTTTGTTTCTATTTTGTTTTTCTCCTTTCTGTTGTTTTCTCTCTATTTTCTGTAAATTTTTTTTTTCCTTTGCTGCTCTCTATTTTCTCCCCTTTTGGTTTCTGCTCCGTCTTCTTTTTCTTTCTATTTTTTTTTTCTAGTGGTGTTAGGAGATGGTGGTTCCGATGATGGAGGGTGGTTTGTTTTGCAGGGAAGTTGCTGTTCTGATGTTGGCAGGGAGGGAAGCATGTCAGTGGGGTTGGGTTGGTTTAGGTTTTTGTGGGTTTGGTGTTTCAGTTGGGGGTTTGGATTAGTATGGGGATGGGTGTAGAACGGAAGGGATTGGGTTTTGCTGGGGAATGGTTTCGATGGTTGCTGTGGGGTGGGGTTTGAGAGGGGTTGAGTAGACGTTTTGCAAGTTATTGTTTTAATCTGCTTTTTCTTTTTTTTTGAATGGGACAGAGCTTATGGAGGAGGTGTTGGTTGAGGGCAGGTCTAATATGGTCGATTTGGGTGTTCTAGGGTGGGTTCTCAGTTGAAAGGGGGTAGGGGAGATGATGATGATGATGGTTGAGATGATGATCGGTGGGGATGATAATGGATGGACAGAAAATAGAAAGATGGCATACGGGAGTACCTCGGATTGGCGATCTCAGCCGGCGATCTGAGATGGATCGTCGGCTCTGATACCAATTGATGGCGTAGCCCGGAGGCCACGGTGATGATCTACACTTCCGACGGTGAAATCGAACCCTAAGACTGGAAACCCTAAGATCACTTATGGGAAATACCCCAAAGGGGAACTCACGAGAACACTTCTCAACTTTGATTATCAATATAGCATAAACATTACAAATTTACAATAGGGGACTCCTCTATATATAGAGTAACACTATTTTCGTAATAACCAAGACATTCTAAAATAAGAAACTACCTAATCTTTATTGAAATCGAATTTAGGAAGTAAATATACTAAGCAACTCTACTAATTTAGAGACTATCTAAACTAATAATAGGAATCTCAAAATTAGAGATCATGTGGACCCCATCAAGCGGGTCCATCAGGGCCTGCAGGTCCTGATCTTGGATCTCACTGCATCAATCAACAAAATCTTATACCATGAAATTCGGGATAAAGATATAATTGAAGTTAAATAGGTTGGTTGTGGTACAACAACCTATAATTGAAGAACCTCTCACAAACCAAAACTGATGTCATTATGTCAGAAAATACACATACAAATGAAAATATGATTAGTTAGGAATAATTAAGGAGGTCGGCTCGTATGAGAAGACCAATTGTTTTCTAATGATTACATTATGTATTTAGAACAAGCAAGTAAGAAAATATGACTGGTTTGCAAATTTAAAAAGTCTATATACAGACTTAAACAGGTTTTTTTTAAGGTAATGGTACTTAAAGTTCATTGATACCATTACCGCATTTAGATTTTTGAAAACATTAACCATCAATGTATTTATCAAAATATTAGTGTGAGTCTGTGAGCCAGTTTATTATTTTGGTATTGTATATAGAAGTTATATTGCTAGCCATTAATAATATATCATTTTGAAAGAAACTAAGGCTTATCTCAATATGTTCCCATTTCTAAAAGGGAGATAAGTTACATAAATGTTAATATCCAAAGAATCAAGTTGAGAGGAACCAAATGAATAAGATACCTTAAATTATGTATGCTCAAACATGCACAAGACCTAATATTAGCTTTAGAGTTGGCGTGTTCGATCGGTATCAAAGTGATCCAGGAATGGAACACTAGATGAAAGTTAATAAAACTATTCGATGTCTCAAAGGCACAATAAATTATATGCTCACATTTAGAAGATCGGATAAACTTGAATACTTAGATGTGGACTTTACTAGTTGTCTCAATATAAGAGAGTTTACTTCTGGCTATGTATTCAAGTTAATGGGTGGAACAATATCTTGAAAAAGTGTTATACAAACACTTGCCACTCCATTCATTTTCATGTTGAATTCGTGGCGTGCTTTGAAGCCACGGGGCAAGCATCATGGTTGAGAAATCTTAGGGCTTCACATAGTTGATTTTATTTCAAAGCCAATTAAGACAACATCACATAGTTTATTTTATTTCAGAGCCAATTAAGACAACATCTCAATTGTTCGTTTTGCCGATAATGACAAGAGTTCAGGCATTTCCAAATATTTGGAAGTTAAGTATCTTGTCATGAAAGAAAATGTACGAAATCGTTTGGTGTCTATTGAGGAGACCTCCACAAATATCATGATCGTAGATCCTTTGACCGGGGCATTGGCGCCAAACGCATTTAAGAATCATGTCATTGACATGGGGCTTGTAAATTTGTCGTGGCAAGGATTGTTTTTCATATACACTATTTGTGATTTCATCAAATTTCAGTTGATATCATAAATTCTTGCTTGACGATTTCGTCTTGCTTTATTTTATCTATTTTATACACATGTGATGATGGTTAAAGCATGAAATATGAGATATGACAGTTCCTAGGTACCCAATGTAATAGGATGGTCATGAAAAGGATCCTATTACCTTTATGAAAGACTTGGTCAAGTGAGGATTTATTTTATTTTTTAATGATAATGCAATTTTATTAGAAGCAAATTGGCATAAGAGACATATACTGAGAAGCAAGAAAGGAAACCAGTAAGGAAGAAAAGGAAAAGCCATACCCCAGAACCGCTTCTCACATAGCAAGCGGGATACTATTATTAATTACAAGATTGTCGCTCCCAACACCCATTTTTGTTAGAGCATCAGCAACCTCGTTTGCAGATTGCTTAAAGTGAGTAAAGGTAACTTCAAGCTTGGAGGCCAATACCGCCACCTCATCACACAATCCACTAGGTGCCAAGGAGGTTTAGAAGATTTCAGAAGCCCATCTTATGGCACATAAAGAGTCCCCTTCTGCAATGAACTTCCTAAAACCCATCTTGTCAGCCTCTTGAAGACTTGTCTGGAGGGCAAGCAACTTGGCTTCATTCACTTATATGAAACCAGAAGGACCCCCAAAAGAGATAAGCTTAACACCAGCACTATCTCTAAAAACACCACAAATACCTGATTGACGCGGGTTACCCAGAGCACTCCTGTCAAAGTTAAAGCTTTAAGGTTCCCAGCGGAGGAGCGTCCATGGAGGATAAACCCGGGTCAGAAAGGGATAGGAGAACTCCACCTCTTTCCAACATCTAATGATATCATCTATAGAGTATCCTCGAAAAATAGGAAGGACGGATACCCAAGAATTGACATTGGATTTAACCTTAAAAGCCATGGCTTCATTAGAAGAGGAAACCCCTTTAAAACACCTTGAGTTCCTTTCTTTCCAAAGGGTCCAAATAAAAGCCAAAAATGAAGTTTTCCACATTATCTTTCCTCTAGCAGAGCCAACTCCAATATATCAGGCCTAATAAGAAGCCTTTGGTGAATCCTGCGATACCCAACTACAATAAAACCATGACAGTGTCGAGGTCCATAAAAAATGTGCCGCCTCATATTGCAAAAACAGGTGGTCAATGGATTCAGCAACCCTTAAGCACATAGGACAACAGTTAACAATAGTAATGTTGCGCTTGTAAAGATTATCCATAGTAAGGACATCATTGGAGATGCCAACCAAGCGAAGGCCCCAACCCTGGGAGGAGCTTTAGACTTCCAAACCTCCTCGAACAGAAAATCTGACATAGCACCACCTCTCAAGGCCAAGAAAAAAGAACCAACAGAGAAAGATCCATCAATTGTACCTATCGAGATTCTCTTATCCTTTCGTCCTTCCATAATGAAGACATGATCCAACATAGTAGGAAGAGCAGCAAAATCTTTGATCTCCCCTTCGTCAAGATTTCTTCAAAACACAGGACTCCAAACTACTTGTTGACCATTTGCACAACGAAATAGATTAGGGAAATGAGATGCTAGGAAAGATTCCCCACCCGGGTATCCACCCAAAATCTGATACCGTCTCCTGTCCCTACTCTGTAGCGAACTATAAAACCAAACCAAACCAAACCAAGCCTTTTCCCACTAAGTGGGGTCGGCTACTCTGTAGCGAACTATGATATCAAAAAAATCCCTAACAGATAATAGAACGCTCCACAACCTCGATTGGCTGGATTTTGACATCTGTGTATCCCACCCATCTCTGAGGACATTATACTTGACTAGCACAACTTGCTTCCATAAACCATCCTGACCATCGCCAAGCCGCCACAACAATTTTCCAAGAAGAGCTTCATTGAACAATTTCAAAGGTCTAATACCAAGGCCTCCTTTTTTACATTTACACATCTTACTCCAATTAAGAAGATGTATTCTATTTCTTTCAGCCGCCCCTCTCCAAAGAAAATCACGCTGTAGTTCAATGTGCTTAGAAACTAACACCAGGCATTTGAAGATTGACGTGAAATAGATTGGTAGATTAGAGAGCACTGATTTGACAAGAGTTATCCTTCCTCCCAAGGATAAATAATTGGCTTTCCAAAGTGCCAGTTTACTACTAACCCTTTCAATGACTACGTTCCATAAAGACCTAGACGCAGCACCCGAACAAAGCAGTAGGCCCAGATAGGACGTTGGGAGGGAACCTACTTTACTATCCATGGCATCTGCTAATTCACCCATTTGGATATCAATCGTGCGGACCCCAATCACCTTGCTTTTGAAGAAGTTCACTTTCAAACCAGAGCAAGCTTCAAAGCAAAGCAGGATGACCTTCAGATTTAAAATCTGATCCAAGTTAGCATCACAAAAAAAAATAATGTATTGTCCGCAAATTGCAGGTGGCTGACTGCTAGAGCACCATTAGCTACTTCAAAACCTTCAATCAGATTGGCAGAATTTCCGGCCTCTAATATCCGACTAAGAGTTTTACCCACAATAACAAAAAGGAAAGGGGATAATGGATCACCTTGCCTAATACCTCTCTCAGCTTTGAAATTTTTTTTGGGAGAACCATTGATGAGAATAAAAAAACGAGCTGAAGACACACAAGCCTTTATCCACCTCTTCCACCTATTACTGAAACCCATGTGGCCTAGCAAATATAGTAGGGAATCTATGATGCACGGATACTTCAAAATGGGCAATGTATCGTGTCGTATCGTATCCGATACTTCACCTTTTATGGGGAAATCCCTGTTGTGTCTATGGCGTGTCCTTGTCGTATCCATGCCGTATCCATGCATCATAGCAGGGAATCCCAAAGAACTTTGTCAAAAGCTTTTTCGACATCTAGTTTGTAAATCAAATCCGGCTTCTTTGAGAGGTGCCTCAAATGAAGGCATTCGTTAACCACTAATACACTGTCTAGAATTTGTCTCCCCTTGACAAACGCTGCTTGTTCTTTGAGATAATTGAAGGCAATACCTTTTGAAGTCTGCCAACCAAGACTTTGGCAATAACTTTATAAACACTGCCAATCAAGCTAATTGGGCGAAAATCTTTTTGGTTTATTGCATTGGTTGTCAGCACCTTGTCAACACTGCCAATCAAGCTAATTGGGCAAATATATATATATATATATATTTCAAATCGTTGCCAGCACCTTTTCCTTTATAGAACACCTTTCAAATGACAATTCCCATTCATATAAATTTATCATTTATTTAAGTTCTCATGTTAAAATTAATTTTCTTCTTACCACTGCATTAGTGCATTATATATAAAGAGTTGTGATTGTGATTACATTACCATATCTTTGGCTATGTTGTCTACGCTTGTAAAACAGCATTCAATCCAACTTGGTTGTTTCATCACAAGATGTCCTACTAGGCAGCAGGCACCAAAGCATATGATCAAACCACAAACCAAACTTTGAAATTAGAAAGCCTTAGGAGATAAAAATACCGTACACAGAAATACAGAAACACAGAATCTTTGAAAAGAAAAATACAGCATGACCATGTCCTAACGTTCAAATATTGGAAAGAAGTTGATCATTAAATTAGACTATTATCTGCTTTGCAGTTTCATTTCCCCTGAATCCAAGTTTGATGATTAAACATTTGGTTTTGTAAGGTAAGTATTCACACACACACACACCCACACACACCCACACACACACCCACCATCAGTGCTCCAGACAACAAGGATCGATCCCTGGTTGTTTTTGTGGAAGGGAGGTGCCTCACTAACTGAATCATTATTGTACACATCTATGCACTAGTTATGCATTTGTATGTTTTCTGTCAGATGCAATTTAAAATACACCGAATCATCTTCTCTTGAATTCAATTTGAATACAAAATAATTAGGATTTTGAAGCAAATTATACAGTTCAAATGTGTAGTGTCAGGTACAATTTAAAATAAATTGTGAATGATCTTCTCTTGAACTCAACTTGAATACGAAATAACTAGGATTTTAAAGAAAGTGAATTGGTTAACAGTTCCCTTTGTTTTCTGAGATGTACCATTTATGGTGGGGTGGTGTAGTTTGTATTATTGCAATTTGTCAATGATCAATCCTTTTTTATTCTTATGTAGGTCACATGCTGGAAAGAATATAGTTCCTTCACTTATCATCAGTAAGTTTCTCAACACAATTGTATATCATATGTTATGTTGTTTCATATATGTATGGCAGACATAAGAACATACTATACATTTGTTAGTCCAGATCAAATAATATGAACATTATTCTTTTTGAAATGTTAATTTTCATTAAAAAAAGGCTAAGACAGTGCAAGAGAACCATACTGACAAGCCCAAAAGAAAAGAAAAGAAAAGAAAAGAAAAAAAAAAAAAAAAAAAAGAAAGCAAACGCACCCAGCCCAAAAAAGGCGAACAGATTATACAAAAGGCACTAAAACTCGGACAAAACACAGATCAAGTATAATGCACATTGCTTGTGGGTAAGCTGTAATTCATATATTATTACTAAAAATAAGTTCTTTCATGTTATTCATCTCTGTATCTTCCATACTTTTCTTTCAAGATGAGTTGGTCTCACTGACAATTGATCTTAGAAAATCAGCTTCTGTTGAAATACAAATTCCTTTTTGATGTCTTCTCTCTTTTCTCAGTGGTTCGAGAGAAAGATGTTTGTTGGGAATATGCTGAGAAGTTGGAAGGGAACAAGGTGAAATGCAACTTTTGTCATAGAGTTCTTAATGGTGGTATTAGTAGATTGAAGCACCATCTATCTCGATTGCCTAGTAAAGGTGTCCATCCATGTAGCAAAGTAAGAGATGACGTTACGGACAGGGTGAGAGCTATTATAGCAATGAAGGAAGAGGGAAAGGAAGCTTCAAGTGCTAAAAAACAGCGGCTAGTTGAAGCTAAATCTCCTGGAAGTATTTCTGCCAGTAAAGCTCTAATGTCTGTAGAGGCAATGCCAATCGCAAAGCTTTTTCCTCCCACACCTTCAGTTTTGCCTCACCCTTCTCTTGATCGAGAAAATGCAGAGAGAAGTATTGCTCTGTTCTTTTTCGAAAATAAGTTGGATTTCAGTGTTGCGCGATCTTCTTCCTATCAATTAATGATGGATGCAGTTGCAAAATGTGGCCAAGGATTCAGAGGCCCATCATCAGAAACTTTGAAGAACACTTGGTTGCAAAGGATCAAATCGGAAGTCACTCAACAGTCGAGAGATATAGAGAAAGAATGGGCAACTACAGGTTGTACAATCATTGCAGATACATGGCCAGATAATAAATCCAGAGCTTTAATAAATTTCTTTGTCTCATCGCCCTCCGGAACTTTCTTCCACAAATCTGTCGATGCTTCAATGTGTTTCAAGAGTCCGAAGTGTCTATCTGATTTATTTGATTCAGTTATTCAAGATTTTGGCCCAGAAAATGTTGTTCAAGTAATCATGGACAATACTTTGAACTATGTTGGTGCGGGAAATCACATTATGCAGAATTACAGTACAATTTTCTGGTCACCTTGTGCTTCTCATTGCTTGAATTTAATTTTGGAAGATTTTTCTAAGATTGAATGGGTGAGCAGATGTATCTTTCAAGCACAATCTATTTCGAAGTTCATTTACAATCATGTGTGGGTGCTCGATCTAATGAGAAAGTTCTTGGGGGGACAAGAACTCATTCGTACTAGCATTACAAAGTCTGCATCCAACTTTCTCTCTTTACGGTCAATGTGGAAGCAAAAATCAAGATTAAGACATATGTTTAACAGTCCGGAGTATTCCTCTTCTCCATATGCCAATAAAACACAAAGCATAGCATGCGTTGATATTCTTGAGGATAATGACTTTTGGAGAGCAGTTGAAGAAATAGCTGCTGTTTCTGAACCTTTGCTGAAATTACTGAGTGATGTAGCAGGAGGAAAACCAGCCGTCGGATCAATTTATGATTCAATGACCAGGGTTAAGGAATCGATTAGGACATATTACATAATGGATGAGAATAAATGCAAAGCATTTTTGGACATAGTTGATAGGAGGTGGCACAATCAGCTTCATTCACCTCTCCATTCAGCTGCAGCCTTTTTGAATCCCTGCATCCAATACAATCAGGATATTAAATATCTTGGAATCATAAAGGAAGAATTTCTTAATGTTCTGGAGAAACTACTGCCAACGCCTGAACTAAGACAAGATATCACTGGACAAATTGTTGCATTTAAAAAGGCTCAAGGGATGTTTGGTTGCAACCTTGCTAGAGATTCACGTAACACAACTGCACCTGGTATGTTTGTATATTCATGGTTCTGATGATCGGAGTTCTTTGTATTTTGCTGGAATTCTTAAGGTACTATAACTTAACACATGCAGGTCTGTGGTGGGAACAATATGGTGATTCGGCACCTGGGTTACAACGTGTCGCAGTTAGAATACTTAGTCAAGTTTGCAGCGCTTCTACTTTGGAGAGAAACTGGAGCATCTTTCAACAGGTTCACTCTGAGAAGCGCAATAGGCTGGACAAAGAGACGATGAATGATCTACTATACATAAATTATAATCTCAAGCTAGCAGCTCGGGCAAAAGCGAAGTCTGCTGACATTGATGCTATTATTGTTGACGACATAGATATGACATCGGATTGGGTGGAGGAGTCAGATCAGTGGCTTGACCGGTTTGGAGCCTTGGAGAGTGGTGACTTGAATACAAGACAATTTAGCAATTCCATCTTTGGTCCAAATGATCATATATTTGGTTTGTGATAGACCACTTCTAGTCCCTTCACTCTGTCGAGTTGTATTTCTTAGCTGGTTCTGATTGTGCATTTTTCTAGAATATGTTACTATAGGAAGTTCAACCTTTTGTTTATTAGATCAATGAAACATGTAGTTATTCTCAAGAGTGTTGTATCTTTTGGCTTTCTAAATCTTGCTTGTCCGGTATATATTTTTGAAGGTCTTGTTTAAACCCTAATATGGGTTAAAGTCCCAAATCAGTCTCTCTCTTAGATTTCAATTAAGCGAGGAAATCAATCTAACCTGGCAGACAATCAATTAATCCACAAAGAAGAGAAGGAGACATGATTTTTTACGTGGAAAACCCTACTCGGGAAAAGCCATGAGTCCTATCACCCGGACTCAAGTAAACCAAGCACTTTCATTATGAGAATATGTGAAACATATTACGCAGAGAGAGAGAGAGAGAGAGAGAGAGAGAGAGAGAGAGAGAGAGAGAGAGAGAGAGAGAGAGAGAGAGAGAGAGAGCTGAAATCGTGTCCCTTTTAGGGTTCTCTCATTCGCATTATAGAAGGGTTTAATACCCTATTAACAGTCTCCTAATACAACTTAAATCCCTAAGTTATAGCTACCATAATATAGAAAGAGTACTTGACTAATTGTAGCTTAACTAGAATACAATATCTAATTACAATACAAGTATTGGGCCCAGTTGGGCATGCGCATGATGGGTATGATTGACACCCCCCCCTCCCCCCCTTCAAATTGATGCTGGGGAGTCATATAGCAGCAATTTGGGAACCAGAAACTTATGTCGATGCCGAAGAAGCCTTTTGATGAAGATATCAGCAAACTGAAGCTCAATAGGGACTTTAGGTAAAGAAATGACGTCATGCTTAAATTCATCCCGAATAAAGTGACAGTCCACTTCAATATGATTGGCGCATTCATGGAGGATATGATTTTCAGTGATCCTGATAGCCCCAGTCTATGATGCACGGATATTTTAAAATGGGCAACGTATTGTGTCGTATCGTATCCGACACTTCACTTTTTACATAAAAAGCCTGTGTCCCTGTTGTATATATGGTGTGTCCCTGCTGTATCCGTACCGTATCTGGGCATCTTAGGCCCCAATATTATCTGCATGTAAGGAAGAGAGGATTGAGTAAAGTCGAGATCCGAGAGAAGTCCCCGGAGCCATAAGATTTCAGAATAGGCAGAAGACATTGCCTTATATTTAGCCTCTGTGAAAGATTGAGGAACGCGCTCTTGTTTCTTGCATTTCCAAGAAATGAGAGAATTTCCGAGATACATGCACCAACCAGTAGTAGACCGTATCCTTGGGATAATATAAACCACAAGTGATAGTGGCCAACAAATGCCGGATAATGCGCTTGACAGCAGTCAGATGAAGGTGTCTCGGAGTTGTCATGAATTGGCTCAAAAGATTGACAGCATAGGAGATATTCGGTCGAGTGATGGTGAGATAGACAAGACTACCTACCAGGCGTCGGTAGGTATGTGGATTAGGAAGAAGGTCACTGTCATCCTTACTCAATTTTAGATTGACCCTCTACCGGTGTATCTACAGGTGGAGTCATGGAGATCAACAAGCTCAATAAGATCAGACGTGTATTTGTGTTGATTAAGAAACAGGCCTTTGAGAGATTGATGCACTTCCAACCCCAAAAAATAATGCAAGGGGCCTAGATCCTTCATATGGAAAGAATCTCTGAGAGACTTTTGAATAGACCTTATCATACTATCATCAGTGCCAGTGATAATAATGTCGTCAACATACACAAGGGGAACGGTAACACCAGTAGATGTAGTTTGCAGAAAAAGAGACAGATCGTAAGGGCTTTGAGTAAAGCCACTCGTGCATAGGTGACCCCTAAAAGTTTCAAACTAGGCCCGAGGAGCTTGCTTCAGACCATAAATAGACTTCCGTTGGCGACAGATAGATTTCTTATATTGAGAGGTGACTCCTTGTGGTATCCGCATATAGACCTCTTCTTTCGGATCCTCATAGAGAAAGGCATTTTTGACATCCATTTGGCCAAGATTTAGAGGCAGCAATGGCGAGAAGTAACCGAACCGTAGTCATTTTTGCCACGGGTGCAAACGTCTCGTCGTAATCAATCCCATATTCTTGCCTATTGTCGAGTGCCACGAGTCTAGCTTTGTGTCTATCCAATGAGCCATCAGATTTAAGCTAAATTGAGTAGATACATTTGCAACCGATGAGTTTAACTGCTGAAGGACAATCTACATTGTCCCAGGTGGCAGGTGTGATTTTGATCCAATGCATCCAATTCTACCTTTATAGCTTGGTTCCAACTATCATGCTGTACTGCCTGCAAATAAGAACTTGGGATAGAGACAGAAGAAATGGTTATCATCAAGGAAGTGTGGGTGAATCCATACCGCTCAGGTGGTCTAGAAGTTCTTGAGGAGCGATGCAGGATATGAGGAGCTGTGGAACCAATTGCCGGCGGAGGATTAGGAGGATGGGCATCTGCAGTGATAGGTTTTTCTCGACGATGATAAACAAAGTCAGGATGAAACATAGTAAAAGTTGTTTGATCTGAAAAACCCGGTAAGAGAGCAGGTGAAGATGGATGAGGACAATCCGAGTATGGAAAAAATACTGATTTTCAAAGAAAATAACATTGCGAGAAACCCTGATGCGACGATCAATGGGATCATAACAAACAAAACCTTTTTGATTTGTGGCATAACCCAGAAATGCACATCGGCGAGATTGTGTGGTTAATTTTGTTCGTTCTGTGGGGGGTAGATGAACGATGCAAACACAGCCAAAGGTATGTAGATGATCAAACTCAGGATGATGACCAAACAGTTTAAAATGCGGTGTTAATTGAGCAATGGTAGGTGATGGAAGACGATTTATTAGATGTACTGCAGTGGTGAGAGCTTCAGCCCAAAAACGAGGAGGAACTGATGATTCAATTAGTAGAGTTCTAGTTACATCAAGGAGATGCCTGTTTTTCCGTTCCATGATTCCGTTTTTGTTGTGGAGTATATGGTTAAGTATGCTGAGAAATGATTATTTTATTCTTTAGGAAAGACTGAAAAGCATTGGAAACATACTCCCCCTCATGAATCTGAGTGCAAAATTTTAATGCATTTTGAAAATTGGGTTTCAACATAGTTAAGAAAAAATTAAAATGCATTAAGAACATCAGACTTAGAATGCAATAGATAAACCCAAGTAAACCTACTGTAGTCATCAATAAATGTAACAAAGTACTTGAAATGTCTATGGGATAATGGGAAAGGTGAGGAGCAATGCCCCAAACATCGTTGTGAATTAAATCAAAACGTTTAGTGCTCCGTGTGGTGGAGTAAGGAAAATGTAAAGTTTTACTTTTTCCTAATTTACAAGCATCACATTCAAAAGAAACAAAATCAATAGTTTTATTTAATAATCTAGATTTAAATAAAGTAGACATCGTAGAAGCATTCGGGTGACTAAGTCTATCATGCCACAACCGAGAATTATTCTCAAGAAAATAAAAATAAAATAATTGGTGTAAAGATTTATTTTGAATAAATGTAGACACTGGTAGGGAAAACAGTCTGCCACGCTTCAGCCCCTTCGCGATCACTTCCCCCTACTCCCGGTCCTGCACAACACAACTAGAAGAAGAAAAATAGACATTGTAATTATCCTCAACAAGTTGACCAACAGAAACTAAATTCGTAGAAAGATGAGGAGGCACTCAAACATTGGTTAATGGTAATGGGCCAGGAGTATCACCAACAGAGGTGATAGGAAGATGGTCTCCATTGGCAGTTTGAACAGTAAGATTTCTAGTGTAAGGAACATGCTGTAATTTTGTGGGTGAAGATGTCATATTGTTCCTTACGCCAGAATCTAAGTACCACGTATGAGAAAGAGACGAATCATTACCTGAGATGATCATAGATGCCAAGGCATTGATAATCATTTGATTTAAGATTTTAGGAGTGAGAAGGGAGAACCAGGTTGTGAAGAAGAATCAAACTGTAGGGAACCACCGAAGTCAGAGGGTGCAGATTGTTGAGAAGTCGCTGTGTAAGCACTAGGAGCTGACTGTTGTACATTGTAAGTACCTGCGGTAGACGGCACATAGTTGTGAGAAGTAGAATTTCGAGCATTCTTTTGACATTCTTTAATAACATGACCAATGGCCTTACAATATTTGCAGATTTTAGCTTTGCAGTGATTCGCATAATGACCGTATTTCTTACAGTTGTAGCACTGAACTTTACTGATGTCCCGAGAAGGGGGTCTAGTTGTAGCGGCATAGGCAAGTGGAGCCTCAGTAGATCTCTGTTGTTCCAGAGTCGTTTTGGTAACCAGACGTTGTTCTTCCTCATAAGTTCCTGAAGACAGTCATCTAAGCTTGGAAGAGGAGCCCGGCTCATTAAGTTTGATCTAACGGTCTCAAACTCCGAACGAAGTTTCATGAGAAACTGGTCCCGATGGCTGTTTCGCTGTAAGGGAAGTAATTCTGGTAGAAGAGCTTCAGACACAGTTGCAAACTTAATCTCATCATATTCAGACCACATTCGTCGAAACCCATTTTAATATTCCTATATAGATAGGATGCATTAAGAAAATTGGGAGATGTCGAGCTCCAAGTGAAATTGGCGAGCAGCATTACCTTGTTGATAAATCCTTTTAAGATAATCCCACATCTCACGAGCAGATTTGCAAGGTTTTAGATTGAGAATAAAATGGGGTTCAACAGTTCCTAGTAACCAAGTTTTGATTTTAGCATTCTTAGTTTTCCAGGCTGAGATCATCTTGTTATCTTCCTCCGGTTTAGGTTCAAAACCATCCATGTAGCCCTAGAGTTCGTTTCCTTCTAAGTAGATTTGAAACTGGAAGGCCCATGATGTGTAATTTTTCCCATCAAAACGGACTATGGCAATTTCAGATTTCTCCGTTAATAGTAGACTAGCAAGAATTCCAAACAAGAGATGTTGGAAGTTGGAACCAACAGAAAGGAAATCACGGCAGAAAGGAAGGAAGAGCAGCAGTAGTAGCAAGTGGAAACAGCAGCAGTAGCAAGTAGATTTGGAAATCACAGCAGTAGCAAGTAGCAGCAGTAGTAGCAGATAATGCAAGTAAACAGCAGCAGCAATCAAACAGGAAACAGCAGAAAACAAAAGACAGCAGGCGACAATAACTGTGCTGGCGGGATCTATCAGTGGGCCCACGAAGTTGCCCAATCACAGATCAGATCAGATCAGATCTGTTTGTAAGTGATGAAAACCACTACCAACAGTCCAAGCTCGGAGGGAATTGGATAAAAATCCACAAAACTGGATGGTCGAGATGAAAACTGTTTGGGAAAATACCCAAAATCGTCAGATGTAAAAGGAGGGAAAACCTACCTCAGACGATGAGTAAAAATTCTCAGAAAATCATCAAAAACTTCTAGAAGGCCTGTCCATCAACAACTTCTCAGTTTTAGAAGAAAACAGGATGATTGGTGGTGGGCCACCTCATGATCAGGGCACAAATTTGCTGCTGTTGATAGAACTGTGATGAGAAAATAGTCACATACACTAATCCACGAGAAGATTAATTCTTCAAAGACTGAAAACCATGAGAAGAGCTCTGATACCATGTCATTATGAGAACATGTGAAACATAATACGCAGGGGGAGAGAGAGAGGAGGGGAGGGGTGGGGTGGGGTGCTGAATTCGTGTGTCCCTTTTAGGGTTCTCTCATTTGCGTTATATTAGGGTTTAATACCATATTAACAGTCTCTTAATACAACTTAAATCCCTAAATTATAGCTACCATAATATAGATAGAGCAGTCTCCTAATACAACTTAAATTCCTAAATTATAGCTACCCTAATATAGAAAGAGTACTTGACTAATTGTAGCTTAACTAGAATGCAGCGCGTGATGGGTATGATTGACGAGCACTGTGTAAACGAAAGTTACAAGAAGTACTTATAGACCCTTCTCTAGTTGCAACTCAACCTAAGGACTGCGATGATCTTGCTGATGACTCGCCGTCTAGGAAACACGGACACCTCTCCGAGGCTAGCGTGTCAGTGTTTGACATGTGTCGGACACGGACACGCCTGGACATGTGTCCGACACGCCAAAAATGGTGTCATGCCTTTTTTTTTTATATTTTATTTCCCTGACACGCTGGGGACATGCTTTAGACGGAAATTGACTTCTTTATTGCTTTTTGTATTTTTGTAATGGAGGGGAAATTGATGATCCTCCCTTTTCTTTGTATGGATTTTATGGAACTATGGATATTTCATGTTTAATGATTATGAATTATGTTTTAGTTTTGTATTGATATTTGATATGTTAGTTGGTATAGTGGTACACTGGTACTTGAATTTTTATTTATTTGATTGCTAAATTGATTACAGAGTTAAAATGATATTATCTTTTAGTATATGATTAGATATATTATTATTATTATTAAATATTAACGTGTCCCCGACGTGTCCGTGTCCTACTTTTTTGAGAAATATCATGTCGGCGTGTCCATTTCGTGCCCGTGTCCATGTCTGTGCCCGTGCTCCTTTTCTTGCCTTACACCTTCTCCGTGCTTGAACCAACCATCTTGAACGCCTCTTCAAGATGAATCTATTGTAAGAGAGTAGATGGAATGAATCTCCAAGGCTTGAAGCTTCAGCACCGCATCAAAGGATGCTTTGGAGAAGATGGATCTCTCAAAGGGTTCTAGGGCTTAGAATGGGAGAAGAGGTATGAGGTATAACCTTAGGCTTGAGAGAAGATGTCTTTAAATAACTCTTGGTTTGTGGGTTGCAAGCCATGAGAGTTTTGGAAGGAGTGGGAGACAAATATGAAGTGGTTTCCAATTAAAACCCTAAATTCGTGCTTCGGGCGCTTGAGCGTATGTCCAGGTCTGCTTGAGCGACTGGGAAAAACATCTAGTTATTTGTGCTTTGTGTGTTAGGCTTGAGCGCATAAGAAAGGAGCTTGAGTGCTGTTTGAGGTGTGCTCGAGCGGGCTAATGTAGGCGCTCGAGTGCCCAGTATATTTTCAGCCTTTCTTGAATTTTCTTCGATCCTTCGATCCGGGCAGTCCATCTATATAATGCAATGATTAATTATGAATCCCTGTTTTGTCCATAACACAATGAATTTGCCAACACTCAATTTCCTTATAATTTTACTTCTTACAGTTTCTTATTTTTCCCTTTCTTGCATCAAGAAACTTAGGCAAATGGAATTTTACTAGTTCCACCGCCATTTTGCCATCCCTTGGTGAAAGCACCAAAAGGAAACATTGGAGTTATGATTGTGCTTGTTTGCATGTGCACAGATATTACCATTATAGGATTGTGTCTAATCATAACAAACAGCAATTCTATTATCATATCATGCACTGGTGAGGACATTACAGCTCAACTGTATAAGATCTACCAGAGGAGGAAAACACACAAGCAAGCTTCCTAGGGCCTGTTTGTTTGTAGGGTAGAGTAAAATGAAATGAAATAGAGTGTCAAATAAAAAAAAAATAAAAAAATAAATAAAGATAGTGGAGGGAGTTTGGCTGTAAAATCACAAAATGACAAAAAAAGCTATTTTTAGTTGCAGAAAATGACAAAAAAGATGCTAAAAAAAGACACAAAATGACAAAACTACTCTTAAAAAGTAAAAAAAAATTGACAAAAAGGGTGCTTTTACTCCCAACTCCCTCCACTTTTTTTTCTTCTTGATTTGACAATCAATTCCATTTTAAGGCAATTCCTATGATGATCTGCCGTTGGATCTTGAGGGCACCGATCAACGGTTGGATCTAGCCCGATCTAACCTATGATCAAGATGAAGACCTCGTGTGGAAACATTAGGGAAACCCCACATTTGGATGTGCTATGTGCTACATGGGAGGGACTAGTGCAGAAAAGGAGCATCAAAGAAGATAAAGAAGACCAAGAGGGGCGCACCTGTTTACCGTACAATTTATGGGTCGTGTGGCTCAATCTTCAAGAACATTCATGCCCAAGCTATTTGTATTTCCTTTTATTTGGTTTGTTTGATTTATTTATTAGTTAGAGGTTATTATTTGTGGTTCCATAAGTCTTAAGTAGATGGTTTAACTTTTGAGAATAATTGTTATGGGTGCTTATGCTCTCTCCCTTCTTTGAAAGGATCTGGCGCAAAGCCACCACTGCAAAACCGCAAATCAGGTAAATTTCTCTCTCTTCCCTTTTTCATTTTCAAGGTTATTGGTTGTTTCCATTCTTCGCAACAAAACAGACTTACCCTAGTATCATTCGCTGTACAACCACATGCCCATCAAATCCTAGATCCACCTCCAGTTCCACATGGCTGACCACCAAAAGACCAAATCCCCTTTAGCCAAACCTATCCCACTTTCAAATCCTGCCATTAAACGTTCCAAATCCTAGATCCTTTATGTCAAACCTCAGATCCCATCTACACCATCAGCAAAAGCCCTTTTTGCCAAGATTCAGCCTACCTGAACACATCCAGCCTTCATCCCTTGAAACCAAACCCTCCTAGACCAGATCTAGCATAGCCTGAGCCCATCTGTACCCATCCAAACCCAACTGAACCATTTGGGCCCGACGCAACTCGGCCGAACCTTCCTATGCTAAGACACCACGTGGCCGAACCTAGTCCATGGATTTTTGGACCCTAATGGACAGTTTATTTACACCCCTATGCTGATTTCTCAGATCTGAATGTTTATTTGAATATTTAGCAACATTAATTGCGGGGTTTATCGATTACAAAATCTGAACTTTCGTCTCTTGAACCTAGCCCCTTTTGTCAAATCCTCAAAGGGGATAATCAATCCACTTGACTTGATCTGATCCCTAAGCTAGTGGAAGGAACGTGCTTCCAGTGAGACCCCGATTCTAGTTCGAGGGGTCCGTACTGTGGGATTGTGACAAGGGCTAGATTCATCTCTAGACTCCCAATTGGAATTTAAATAAAGAGGTGAAATCTGAATTCTAGTTTTATATTTTTTCACAGTGAATGTTAACATAGCCTTGCATGGTCCTGCATCATGCGCTCCATTGAGCATGGGTCCTTGTGCTTTCTACTAGCCATGTTCTCCATTGAGCCCATTCAAGAGAGCGCTTTAGATCTATAAATGTCCATTTATTGTGTCCATGTAGAGAAAATATTCTTATTTTGAGGGTAAGTAAATAATAGTGTGGTACTGTGGTTAGCGACTTTGTGTTGGATGTGGCCGTGCGCAGATGATATCTTTTGAAATGTTTGATTGTGCTTGTGTGGGCACTTTTTTTTTTTTTTAAATCAATTGTCAGGTTTCGTGAGTGATTAAACCAAATTTTTTGATCATGGAGCCTAATTTTTACATTGAGCGATTAACATTTGCTTTTAAATGGCGCACAATAATAAGGCATTAGAATCTAATCATTTATAGGCATGATTGAGATTGTATGCCACTAACCTAGCTACAACCGTAACCATTTATTCAGGAAACATGATTTTGTGGATGTTTCTAGATGAGATTTGTACACCTTTTGTGCATTTTGATAGCATATCCCTAATATTTTGGGAAGGATTAATATAGCTTGACCTGGAAGAGCGCTCGGTTGGGATATTTCTTGAAGAGGATTAACAAACCTTGCTACAAGAGACCTAAGTAGAGGGTTTGACATAGCTTGATGAGGAAGAGATCCTGGTCAATTTCAAAGAAGTACGTATCAGCTGTTTTGTATCAATTTCAGTGAGTTTTTAAAAGTATGATCTGCATCCGTTGTTAATTAATGGTCCACATACATTAGTGGAGCGTTTTCTGTTGCAATCAGTATGGTTTGTCCGCTTTTTCCTCTTGATTGACTGAATGTATAGGATAATTACATGAAAGTGATTGTTTCGAGATATAGGCAGCCCAGTATATGCCGCTCAGTGGATGACTAGGAATAGTGATTTGATTACTTAAAAATTGCATAATGGCTAGATGCCTTTGGGGACTCATGTGCCATATGATTGATTTGTGCCAGGCTCTTCGCTACTCAACATCATGTTGTACTTGTGTATATTTGCTTCTGCAATTGGATTAAATAATCTGTAGGGATTACTCTGCCAATCTGGCACCCCTGTTCCAAAAGGGTAAATGATAAATTAAAATACGAGAGACAGAATAAAGAATGCCAGATATAGAAGCTTTATTTTGGCTGATGAAGAAGTTCATAGTCCATGTTATTTCACATGATTTGTATCTCTTTTATGTGAAGTTACTAATGGCATTCTTAGCTTTTGCCCATATGCGCCTCCTCACTTTATGCCTTCATGCTTGAATTTGGCCAACTTAGCAAGCTCATCAACAGCATCTACCAAGTGGTCTAGTCGAGCTACAAACTCGATGAGCAATGAGGTGAATGTGGCAAGAGACAGTGCTGTGGTACTCTCATAAGCTCGCATTTTTGGGATCAGGTCCATGTCAATGCCTCCCTCTTCTCCAAACTCATCCACCTCTCTTGATGGCCATGAATGGAGCCTCCTCTGTTGCTTTTTCATGCTCTCATGGTAGGACTCATTTTGAGCAGGGGCTGTAGAGAGTGCACTCTGTGTTGGTGCATTCAGGTTGGGCTCTGGGCTGTCTCCTAGCTCAGCCAAACTTTGGGATAGGTCAGAGTGGGTGGAAGAGAGAGTGGTGGAGAATTTGGTGGGCGGCGGTTTGGAAGAGTACTCATAGAGCTCATGGCTAGAGGTGAGAAGGTAGGAGTGCAAGTCTATGGAACGTTGGAGGCGTTCTGTAGAGTCATGGACTCTTTTCAGTAGCGATGTTTGTGGGCTGTGCTTCATGTTGCTTATGTCTTTACCCAAACTCCTCACCAACTCGGCAGCTTGGCTGCTAGCATCTAGGATCTCTGATTGAAATGCGACTCTGAGGTTATTTGGTGCCTGTACATGGTTGAAGAAAATCAGTCATATCATCTTCATCAACCTAGTTGCTTCTACGGTTACAGTTATTCTCAATGTTCAGAAAGTCTTGCTCGACTCGAAGCTGGTTTTGTTTCTCAAACATTTAGTAGACTAGTTCACCCAAAAATTGCTAACATGAGAAAATGTCTAGATACCCCCACCCCTTTCTGTGAGATAACTATCAGTAATGATTCAATTAATATCACGGCAGTCCCTTTTTTACCCATTTTTTAAAACAGTGATTTAGTGATTCAATTAGTATCACTAGTGATATTTTGGCTCATAACTTGGCTTTTGTCTTTGTTCAAGGTTTGAGATCTAATAATTTGTCACCATGAAAAGATGGCCACAAAACATTTTAAAGCAGGTGAGGTTACCATTGTTATAGTTTAGCAATCTACATGTGGACCCACTTCCTGTTTAGGCAGATTATTTGGATGGGAACACCCTACCCTGATCAGATTTACTTTCTCTATGGGGTTGAAGTAACCTTTGCCACAGGATGAAATGTTAGATCACCATTAAAGGGGGTGGCTCCCTGTTGCAAATCACAACCGTGGTTTATGCAAGAACACACGAGACGAGGTGTGGCCTCTGATGATTGTGATATTGTCCCCATTACCTCTCTTTGTTTGACCTTTAAAATGAATATATCTAGTTTGTCTCTTGTCAAAGAGAAAGGGCAGGCAAAAGTCATTTAAATTGTGTGTGTGTGTGAGAGAGAGAGAGAGAGAGAGAGAGAGAGAGAGAGAGAGACCTGTATCTCAGAATGCAGGACGCCATGCAATGCCATGACCTCATAAGCGCAGTGGCGGAGAACTGCACCAACTTTTACATATTGAGACCATGGGTAGAAGAAGTGTCGAAACCTCCCATGCGGCGGCTCCCATTTTGCAGAATTTGCCTGTTAATAAAAATATAGATAACATAAAAACAACGGTAGTTTACCAACCATACAACATCCACATGATCATCTACACTGCTCTCTACCGCCCTGCACTCAAATCCAATCCATCCATTTCTGTAATACAGAGTTACCAGTACCAGCGATTCGAGCTTAGCAGATGAGTTCAATGTAGCTCGGCATTGCCGGAAAGCGGGCTCATCGTCAAAATCATCCATGACAGTCTTGTCGAACTCTGGATGCTCTGACCCATCATCCTTCAGATACTTTGTTATGCACTCTGAATCCAAAAATAACAGCAGCAAACAACACGTTATATACAAATATATGTATGGAGAATATTCATGTGCATCTATCCCTCACTATAGGGTGAGGGACACTTCCATAATTGAAAATTTTCATGTGAAAAAAAGAGAAGTCATATATAGTCATATGCATAAAAGGAATATTTATGTGCAAAAAGGGAAGTTCCCTCATCCTATGGTGAGGGATGGATGCACATGAATGTCCCCATGTAGATAGATAAATAGATAGATAGGTAGATAGAGAGAGATATGTAAGTAACTCTACATGGCGCCCAGGAGTGAGGAACCAATAAGAATCAAGAACTTCTCTAGCAAATTAAATGCTTTGGACAGAGCCATCTTTTCCTCCTTTTTCAAAGTTAGATCGTTTCTCTTATTTCAAACTATCTCATAGATAATTACCCATGTCAATATATTTGGGTGGTAGTACACTACAGTTGGACCCTCTCATAAAATCATTCTAAGACTCTATAGGTGGGGTCCTCTTGTAAAATCCAGTGGTGAGCCTTATTCATAAGTGGGCCTCTCATTCAATTCATAAGTGTTGGGGCCCTCTATTTTGGTTGATTTGAATCTTTTACTTAACATGGCCCCTTCAAAAGAGTCACTACTTTCTCATTAAATGCCCCATTTGAATTAAAAAAAAAAAAACATCATTAAACGCCAATCTTGAATAACAACAACAAATACTTTATATATTCATGCTTTATTTATCATTGCATTGGATGTAGTAAAATGATAATAAATATGGATGATTTTTGTTGGATCTATGAATCCGGGCAAAAACGCCTCTTTTTTAGGAGGGGCATTTTGTAGAATCCCATATACATAATTATATATATATATATATATATATATAATGCTTATGTGAGAATTATTAGTGAAGCTCACCTAGCAACCCATCCAAATCCTACATAAACAAGGAACCGATAGTCAATATTCCCGAGGTTTGGCAATAAACAAGGAACCGATAGTCAATGTATCTTTATACATGCAATAATATTTCAAGTCTAGGTTTGGATTTATAGGGAACTGGATCCAACTCAAACAGCTTTCGATCCAATTGATCAGACCGAAATTTTTACCCGCACAGAATAGATACCCATTCCCTATATTTATGTGTTAGCTCCGGATTTCATAAAAAAGAAAAAAAAAGAATAAAAGATTAAAGTTACTGCCGCCAAGAGAGAATCTATCAAAACTATAATTCCGTGATTACCTTTTGAGAGTTGCTAATGCCACACCCAAACTTCTCCGATCACATTCATTCTCTCTACCCACTTCAAATAAGTCAAAAAAACTTCCAAAATCTCTCTCTACACACCCTTTTTTTTTTTCAAAATACCAAACCCCTCCACCCTCAATTTCTCAGTTCACTCCCCTTCCTCCCACGTCACTATCACTAGACCCTCTCTCCCTCTCCCTTCGTTTCTGTTCCCACCGACCACAGCCCGCTCTCCCTCTCCCTCTCCCTCTCTCTCTCTCTCTCCATCCGCCTCCGCCCGTCGCCTCCTCCTCCCTCTCCCTCTCCTCCTCTAGCCGTGCTGTCCGAGGGAGCGGTGGTGGCTTGGGTGGGGGTAGAGAGAAATTGGGTGAGGTATGAAACTATGAATGATGTTCATTTTGGTAATGAGACACATGTGTATAACGGTCTTAAAATAAAGGGATGTGCTCAGAGAGTGGCAGACACACGATTTTCATTTGAATGGAGCTAAACTTTTGTTAGAATAATCGTAAACATTGGTTCAAGAAATGAATTTTCAAAAAGAAAAAGAAAACGAAGAAGAAATAAGTAGTTAAAACTCAATTTCTATAATTAAATAACTAACTGCTTTCCTTTACAAGAAAAAGGAGAGGCAAACTCTTATGTCAAAGAGAATTAGAGGGATTGGGAATGACAATAACATGATATAACACCATGGATTATGGAATCGAAGAAACTCTAGTTCATTCAAAATGCTCACCCAATCTCACCAAATCAAGGAAACCTACAATTCCCCTTTATTAATCTACAAATCACTCTTCTATAAAATAGTCGACACAGCATTCTCCCTTTAAATATTCATCTCTCCTTTTTCAGTCCCCCCAAAATGGTTAATTTCATTAAAAGAGCAACCAGTACAAAAGACTTATATGGATGAAGAGGAGGAAATACAACACCAAAACCCCAGGAAGCTGGGGTCGAGCTACACGGACCCTCCTAGATGCACAAATTAGAGAGAAAGTCTCTTAATTACAACAAGGCTCCCTAGCTTGACGACATGATAGCCACATCCTTCCAATTGAACATGATTTGGTCTACAAAATAGTCTCGGAACATTGGATTTATTAACACCCATTGAGCCACAGAAGATTTAATTTTTTCACAAATCAATTCTCCATTCATTGCGACTCCTTCAAAACATCTAGCGTTCCTTTCCTCCCATATATGCCAAATCACTGCAAGAAAAGAAAGATTCCACATTTTCTTCCCCTGATGTGACCATAAGGAAGATTTCTGAGCCATAAACAGATCTTGAATATTCTTTGGGAAGACCCAACTACAACCAAACCAACTGATTACAGTGTTCCAAATCCACCTTAAGAGGAGATGATCTATTGTTTCCTCATCTTCCAAACACATACGAAAAGCATTGACAAGAATCTTCCCTCTCCGTTTAAGGATATCCATAGTGAGGACTTGGCTTCGGAGAACTAACCACCCGATGACCACAATTCTTGGTGATGCCTTTAACTTCCGAACATTTGCTACATGTGATCTCCTCCTTGTCCTTTGGGAGATGGCCACATAAAATGATGAGATGTAGAATGAACCGTCTTTCGAGGCTTTCCAGATCCTATCATCCTCCCCCTCTTTCTATATTATCCATTCTCTTTATAAAATAACCTCTTCTTCTATAACAACCAATTTCCATTTAATCTATTTTTATATATTTCTTTTTCAACTTTTCCAATTCTCCAACTTGTATTCAAAATTGATCTTTCAAGACTGCTCTACAAGATAATTCAGCCATATACTACGTACAAGACTCCAATACATGGCAAGACTGCAATATAAGACTACTCAAATCGAGACTCCAATATGTGGCAACTGGTAAGACTGCAATGTAACACTATCTCCAATAGTTGTTCTGCTGGACATCAATACAAGTTTGTAATAAGTGGGGTAGGCTTAGGGGGTTTCTTGATTCAGATGATTATCAATTGGGTCTGCCCCTGTGCTCGGAGAAGTTTGGGGTGTGGCATTAGCAACTCTCCTTTCCTACCCTGAAAATGCAATGTTAAACTCACCCCTAGCTAATATGAGCCCAAGTTAATTACATCCGTGCATCTTTACACTTCATCATCCCTTTAATGATAATTCATCATATAATCATAAAGTTAGCACCAATTTAAATCAGTGCTATAATCAAAATTATTGAAGAAGACTTCTTGAATTGAACTTTGCATGAGGACTTATCTTTACTTGATCTAACCCGATCAAATTACATACCTATCTACGAATAGGTACTTCAAGTTCCATTCCAGCTGGGGTGATATATTGTTGGATTATGCCAACAAAATTCACTTTATATTAGAACAGATTACTTTCAGTTCCATTAAAAAATAGTGTGGAAGAAAATTACTTGATGTGGCCAATGTGGACATATCTTTGCTTAAAGTTTTATTCCAGTCAGAAAAATATAAATCATGGGATTGATCAATTATAAAGTTATACTATAACAATACCACTACTTCAATTAATTAATTAATTTTTTTATTTTACCTGGAAAGGTCAGATTATGTTATAAACGTCGTTTTTCCCGCATGATGCATACCTCACCTATCAAAAACACTTTGATTGGAAAAATTCTTGCATTCAAAATTATGAGCCTTTTTTTAGTTTTTAGTTTTTCATTATTTTTATATTATTTTATGGTTTACATTCTTGGCATGATTTATTTTATTCAAAGATTTAATTTAATTTATTCCTTATTTTTTCTCATTTATCTTTTGATTAGTTCTTTGTGATATTTTACTCTCTCTCTCTCTCTCTCTAGTTCTAGCGTAGTATTCACTTTGATCCTGAATTACACTTTCTCATCCGTTTCTAGAACTTTAAAATGTTCATAATAACTTTGTTCAAAAGACTAACTACGTAGAAAAGTTAATTCTTATTCAGAATCAAATATATATATATATATACTTGTTTTATCATTCATTTTACAATATGTCTAACTTTTGTATTTCATCTTTTTCATTAAATATGAATGAATGAATGGGGATTTGAGAGCGAGTTGAGACCTTCTAGCGAGTCAGCCACAGAGTTAAAGCTGCTGACAAGCTCCCTATGCAGTTGCTCCCCGGCCCAGATGGGGAAGATGAGTACATTGACAATAAGAGCAACAAACCCTCCCATTGCAATCGAGTAGAGGCGATCCATGGCCGTTCTTATCGGATTCCCCATCCGATAACCCGACACTATGATCAGGCAGAAGGTGAAGAGAATGACCCGGAACCCATATTCATACGGTACAAGAGATGGCCACAGCTTCATGAACGACGTCAGGGCTCCTGTGTATTCAATGCAAATTGCATCAATTTATTTGTCACAACCTACAGCACTAGACTAGTCTACACAGGTTACACCACAAATGACAAAACTATATATATATATATATATATATATATATATATATATATATGCCCATAACCCCTTCATCCGGTGGCCCACAAGTTTAAGGGCCTCATATTCAAAAAAATATTTAACTCTCCATCTTTTATCCAACGGTTCAGTCTATTTAGATGTGTGTCAATCCTTGGGATTAGTGACTATTAGGAGGTTCCCTATTGGTTGCTAGGTTTGGATGGGTTGGCAATTGGGCCCCATAAAAAAAATTCCCATATAATAAGTGAGAACTAATTCTCACTTGAATATTTCCTATATATATATATATATGTATGCATGTATATATACACATGCGCACACACATACATACACACACGAGGAATATTGTTCATATGCATCAATCTGTTAAAATAGGATGAGGGACAATTACATAATTGAAAATATTTTTGTGTAGAAAAGGAAAAGTCATGTATTTAAAGAAGAAGAAGAATAATAATGTTAATGTGCATAGAGAAAGAGATATACAGCTAACATAATTCCACTACATGCATACCAATTAAAAAGATGCTGAGGCCGATGATCATGGGCTCTACCACACGGCCCGTGCAAATTGCAACTTGGATCACAGCAATAGCGAAGATTCCTGCCAATAAACTTCCGAGAGCCCGGTTGAATCCTCGGTTGAATGTCGCTCCTTAACAAACAAACAAACGTCACAAAGTAATTGTAGTAACAACATAGTCTTCGGAGACTGCTATTAATTCTCCACACAAGAAAAAAGGAAAATTAAATAAACCCTAAAGAACATGAATTTGTGCATAAGGATCATAGTAATTGTTTTTTTTTTTTTTTTTTACAATGTACATGCGGCACATTTCATATGCACCTACGCCTGTATATCCATCTACATAGCAACTGTATGCCGGCGACTTCACCAGAAGGCCTCAAAAATATTGTCGTCCATATTAAACCCCGTTGCATGCAATTGCCCGAGAACAAGCTACCATGTTCGGTTTCATGGGTATAAATGAACTATGCTTATGCTATAGTTTAGGTATTATTCTCGCCGGGAGACAATATCAGTACATAATCAATTAAACCATATTTATTTTAATGCAGGGGCACAAGTCAACTAAATCAACCTGATTCTCACTTGAACTCAACGTAACTATAAAATAAAAAAACGAAAAGAAAGAAAGATGTATTGATTTTCAGCGGTGAATTCAATCTGAGAACAAAAATCCTCGACCTTAGTATGGTTTTGAATTGGTCCTCAGGCCTGCCACAACCTGCACTAGCTAGTTATTTGTGCATGTATGAATATCTATAGATATTCTTCGATATGTATATTGATGTGCATACCTACAGTGTATTCGAACATGATGGCCACGGTGAGGATAGACCATATGATGTTGGCGCCAAAGACTTGGTAGGGTGCTCGGAATAGTATAAGCAATGACACCAGAAGAACAGCAAGGCCTACTTTCAGTGAGAATATTACCCTGTTGGTGTCTTCTTGGCAGAACTCCCACACCGTCCGTAGCCATTTCTCCAACAAGGAGAAAATGCCTCTATGCTTCAATATCTTACCACTCTCAGGGCGCCTTGTGTTGGAACCCTCAAGAATAACGTCAATGTTTATGCTCCCCTTTTTTCCATTCATTCTCCACACAAGTTATGAAAGTTGTTATTACTTGGACCCCACCCCCACCCCCACCGACCCGTTGTCTCTCCAGAAACTGCTCAGAATCAACGTGCTAGCAAAGCTTGTAAGTTTTGCCCGAATGGGGAAGAACAAGTCCGGCGAGCTCTGACTTCCTAGAGGTAATGAATTTGAAGGCGGATTGATGGTATGATTTAAAGAGAAATGCAGGGACACAAGTGAAGGAAGAAAGTGTAGAAAGAGAAATGTTATATTATACAATTCTGAGAATGATACCAACAAATAATTGAAGGCAAGATGGCGCAAAAAACATGGATACGAAGATGCTTAGCAACAATAATGTTACATGGATAGGAGAATTAGAATCTAAGCAAAACAAAGACGGTTTTTAAATTCCTAAGATAATTTCATCAATAATCTCATTCACATATTTTTCATCTATAGATTTTGTTGGTAAAAGAGTGAAGGTTCCATGTTTGACCTGACCACGTCAAAGTACTTAGCTAAAAAAATAAAAAAAAAAAAAAAAAAAAAGAAAGAAAAAGAAAAAAAAAAAGAAAAAAGAAAAGTAGAAAATAATCTAGGGAGAAATGGGCCTTAGACGCATGGCTAATAATACGTGTTCGTGTATCTCTCTCTATTCTCATATGGAAGATCATTAATTGCTAGGAATTTGTATGTATCCTCATTCCTAAAAGGACCTAGGCTCCAAAGGAATGACCGGAAATAAATTACATCTGGACAATATTATCAAATATGGCATCTGATGACATCCGAAAAACAAACCTCCATAAAATGTAATGGCATATTGGCATCTGATTCTATCGTGAATTCCATCGTGAACAGGACAAGTAGATTTTATGGTATTTGTAAGAAATGCAACAAGTTGTTAGAAATAAATGCCCCAAACGAGCTACTGCTCTCGATCATTCTGTAGAGGCATATATACCCGTTACCTTAGCATTAAAAAAAAAAAAAAATTGTTAAAAGAATAATCCTTCTATCAATGCGTGCGTGTGTGTTTATATATACCGCTTTGAGAATAATGATATGATGTGCTATTAATCCTAATTTCCTTCTCTAAATCTGTGCTCTTACGAAGAAACTAAAGAAAATTCCTTTTGGAGATATTCAAGATTTATCACTTCTACACATCAAGTCCGAAATCTAAATCCTGTTAATGTGTGTCATTCCTCATGACCTTCTGCTCAACGTCAGAACTTAATTATGAAAAATATTCTTCATGAAAAGATAATCTAGTCTCTGTATTTTTATTTTTTTTTGGGGTAAATTATTTCAGAAATCTAAATCTCCATGTGGCCTGATCGGTTATAATCTGATTGCCATTCTATGGCGACCACGTGGTGGGCCACGCTGGCACAGTAAGAATGAAAATGGGTCCCCGAATATTTGAAAGACCCGACCTGGCAAATCAGGTGCTGGTTCTGGATTTGAATTTCGAACCCAACGTGAAATTGTGCCCAGATCTGGGTAATAGGATTAAGGTGTAAGCTTGGGTCCATGGGGTTGATATACCTGTAGAACTAAATACAAGAATAAAGCATGTAATTTATTTATATATTTGCATTAAGTGCCTTTTCGGTATGTTCGTTTGCTAAAATAGATTTGTTCTATGCTTAATAAAAAAAAAAAAAAAAAAAAAAAAACTTTGCAAAGGATTATTTATCGAGTATGTAAAGGCAGTTACACTGAACAAATAGGAAACAAATTTGGCTACAGGCTCAAGCATAAAATTCATTAAGTCAATCTTGGATATGCCCATATAACCGCACAGGTGTTAAGACAGGACCCGGGAATGTATCCGGCATCAGTGGATTATACCCTCAATTCTATGCAAACCCAACCTAGCTATAGCTAGCTCGGTGGGTCACCCGAGTTACTGGGGCGAGTTGAAGTTTCCAAATCGAACTTGGAATCGGGACACTACTTGCGGTACCACAACTTGGAAACACCATTGACGATGACTGGATTCACTAGTCTGGGTTACAAGAGCACGCATACTCAAGACTATGGCATGGATGGATGGCCGCATCTACACGAGTTCCGGCATCCGATTCCCCCGGTGACGTGTTAGTGTTAACACTTGCAACACACACACCAATTAAGATTCGTAACGCGGTGCAGGGTGTATTTGGTGCAGGACACAAAGACGTGGGGAGCAAATCCACGCTTAATGTCAGGGACCATCAACCACTTGGAGTTGTATTTCTTTGCAAAGACTGTAAAAGAGGATCCTTGCTTCCGGAAAAAAAAAAAAAAAAAACCAACCAGATAGAGACAGAGAGGGTCCTTGCTTGGCTGTCTTATTAAGAGCCTGTTCTTTAATAGGATTTAGAAAAAGAATTGGGGATGTTGGGGTTTTTTAGACGTAATGTGATTGATGGCTTCTCTCTGGCATTTGAAATGCCATGTTTCTTTCATTGGAGTCTCAGGTTTGAGTCATCTAAAATATCTTAAATTACCTTTTTGAATTCCTAGCTAAAATTCTAGTTTCTAAGGGCCTATTTGATTAAAGGCATTTATGACAAGGAATTGAGCTTGTTTGGGAATTTATGACATATCTTCACCTTTTGTCCCATGAGCATTCCAATAATTTATTTGATGCAAGAATTCATAATTACAGCCTACATGAAAAGACACTTTTAGCCATATGAATTTCCATAACTGCAGCATTCGAAATGTTAGAGGGAGGTTAAGAATTAGAAATTCTATTTTGGGGAGCACCATTTGGAATTCTCACAATTCTTCTGGAAAAGAATTCTCACAATTCTTCCAAAAGCTCCACTAGAAGGAGGAAATTGAAATTCCACCTCCAAGGAACAACTTTTGGAAAACTTAAAATCCCACCGTATATGATATCTTAGGATTCTGTTAAAGAAATAGGTTGGTCTGTACTTTGTGGTTTGTGGTAGATTATTTTGGGGTCCGGTCCAGTACTTGGAATTATTGGAGTGAGTTCGGGTCCAGTACTTGGAATTATTGGAGTGAGTTCGGGTCCTCCATGGTGCGAAGAAAAATGACAGGAATTAAACCCATTACATTTCTATCAGCTGGCATATTGATCCGCTGATAGAATGTAAACTTATTAGGGAATAGGGAGGGTCATTTTGATTTCTGTTTGCCCTTGAAAAAGCATGTGCCATTAGGGCATATTTGATGTCCACAGAGAGGAATCATCTCTCCAGAAAGACCCACGTTTAAGTGGAGAGGAATAGTGAGTACTGGGAACCAGCAGGGGGCCATGGTGCCCCCCATAATTTTTGAAAACTCTCTTTTATCTTTAGGGATTTGTATGAGTTTTTACATATGGCCACTCCAAAATTTCTTGATACCCCTTTATTCTTTAGAAAACTTTATGAATTTTTTACATATGAGCCCTCCAAATTTTCTAAAATCCAATTTTTCTTTAAAATATTTTATAACTTTTTACATATGGACCCCCCAAAATAAAAAAAAAAAAAAAACTAAATATTTTGAAAACTACATGCAATTTTCATATGTGGGACCTAAAGAATATTTTTCGACATAATGAGCCCCCAAGAAAGAATTCATATCTGCCCCTCGGATAGTGAGAGGATTTTTCAAATCCTTCAAAGCCATCAAAGATCCTCTCTCCCATTGATTCCTCCGTTTCCACCTACCCTATCGAATTTTGCTAATCCACATAAACAGAGAATCACTTGAGTTATAATGAGTGACTATTCTTATGTGCTTTCCAAATTCAGAATGAAGTGATTCTTCCCTTCTGAAATCCTAAGAGAGGATAGCCTAGTTCCATTGGAATGAATGAATCCTCTAGATAGAGGGTTCATGTTTGTTTACCAAAAGTGCCTATAGTTTTAGATAATAAAATAATTGTGCAATCCGATGACTCTTTTATTTAAAAGGTACAAAAGATTTGGGCCTACGCTGATTCTAGTGCACGAGAGTCGGCGTTTGTGGGCCTGCAGGGAGTTTCCCCTTGTGCACTGGAGTTAATCTTTTTGTTGTGTACTACTAGATTTTTCCAGCTGTATAGGTCCTATTTGGGCCGTTACCTTTGACCATTACAGCCCTTTTGATACTCTTGTATTGTCGCCATATGATGTAACATTGGGGCCAATTTTACACTTAAGTGAACCTTCACTTGCCATTGGGTTAAATATAAAAAAAAAATCCAAATCACTTGCTACGCCGTTAATCCTAAAAGGCTGTTAAATCTAAGACTGCGATAATTTGGATAATTTGGTGGGGCTAATTGTTTTGGCTTTCCCTTGTCAGTATGGATACCCCATTACCATATATCATCTGACCATAGACAGACAGGCGCGTATAGAAGTGGGACCAACCAGCTAGACTGCAATTAGCAAATATTCAGTATGCTCACCTGAGAACATTTTCCCCTAAATGAAGTACCGGAATCTTGAATGACAAACAACTTTTCTCACCCACCCACATCCGGACTCGAATACGAAAAGGGGGACGACTTCGACAGGCATGACATGAATGGATTCATATATATATATAAGTTTTCGCCTGCACTAGATAGGTACCTCCCCCACCCCTGCCGTTTATAATTTCTGGGGTGGGGTCTCAGCTTCAAAGGGCGTTGAGTTTAAGCCACTGTAAAGTTAATTTGCTCAGATGCAAGAAACCCTCGTGATGATCCGGTGATCCAAACCATTGATCCGATGGTTCCTCAAAATTAAGGATCAACAACCAACCATGATCTGAAATTATGCATTGACCTTGCTAATTTAGGAGCGATAGTGATCTTATCCATAATTCTTAGCTTGCATGTGGCATTGTCGTTGTTTTTTCCGTCTCTCGATCGGTGGTTATCGGCTTCAGCAGACGCTATTGGTGTAACTTTAATTTAGCTGGTTTGAGGCTCTAGGGTGGTCCCGCAACAACTTTTAAAAATTAGGAAAACTTTTAAAATAGGGCTCAATCTTTGCCCAGATTTCAAATCAAGACTAAAAAATACTCACATCTCAAAACAAGGCTTAAGTATTCCGTTAACATTTGAAAACAGGACATCCGGCCAGAATATGAGTTTTCCGACAACTTTTTCTCCATTTTTTTTCGAAGTACCCAAAATTCCCTTGGTACTTTCTTCTTCTTTTCCCAGCTTAGGATATGGGTTGGCAATATCCATGGTGGAGTTCCATTGTTTTCTGTCTCAGGATTTCTCTAGGTAAAAGTCTAGAGATGATCCATATTCGTTTGACTGCTGGATCCACTTTGTTTGGCTGCAGTGAATTTGCCCGGAATCATATATGTTGACGAAATGGACCTACCACCTCTTTAATGTTCAACAACAAGGATACACAGGAGAACGCCCTCCTTTATATAAGCAAATGATCGCAAGGGGTCGAAGGAAATGACAAACTCTGCCTTTTGGAAGTTCTTCACCATTGTTGTGATTTGGTGTTTATCATTTTGGGGAAATAGGAAGAATGATAAATGAAATTGCAATATATAGGGATCCCGCACAGGGTCAATATCGATAATCAACACTAAAGATAATGGTTGATATCGAATCAGAAACGCCAAAATGACGGCCGATATCGACGATAGAAAAAAAGGGTTAAAAAATGGTTTTTCAGGCAAATTGCCCTATTTGGTGCAAGTTTATCTAATTTGTTTGAATCAGCTCTATGGGCACATTAACTATTTTTTCGGATAAAATTATATGGGAGATGCTCATATAAGAGCATCTCTCACCTTATTATGAGAGACAAAGGTGAGGGCCCTCACGTTTAAGTTGTTGGTATTGGACATGGAAGTGAGGGCCCCCACCTTATCTCTTATAGTAAGGTCAGAGATACTCTCATAGGAGCATTTCCCTATATATATATATCATTTACATAAGGGGCTTCTGAAGGCTAGGCAAGGTAGGGTCTTACTCAAATTTGATCCTCAAGGGGATAGACTTTTACAATGAGGCTCTACTCTATCCCTTAAGCTTTAGGATAAAAATAAAGCTCTCGTTTTTACGGAGTTTAGTGAGCTGAATTGGGCTCTACCCACTCCTCAAAGGGCCAAACTAACAGGCCTAGGAGTGTCGGATTAGAATACTTGAACTGAAATAATTCTCATCTTCAGTTTGCACGAAATAGAACGCAAATGGCTTAAGAAGAGTTACCCCCGCCCAAATGTTAATAGGTCGATTTGCACACTCATTTGCTTTACTCCAATTAGACAAGTCACGTCCTCCCACAATATATTATTACTTATTCAGACTCACTCAATTTGGGAATCAAAGTAAGGGCTTGTTTGTGCAACACCGCGATATATGAAACCTGCAAAATGGGAGTTTTACTATAAAAATAGGGTTTTTCTACAGATAGACTTGTTACACCAATTATACAATCCTACTGAAACACCTTGACAAAAGTTGGACCTATTTATTTACCAAGATTTATGATAAGAAGTTAGGATGTTAGGGTTTTTTTGGACATGATGTGATGGCTTATCGTTGGCATTTGAAATTCCATATTTCTTTTACCAAAATATTAAACCTAAAAGGTCTGAACTTTTAGGAATTCCTGAAATTCTATTCTCTTTGCTTTTAGTTGGAATTTCAAAATTAACTACTTAAATAAGAATACAGAGGTACTCACGTGGTCATCTATGAATCGTGTTAGGTAATGGGTACTGCAACTTTTACTGAATTTTGGCAACCGAAGAGCAAACTCCCATGTTGACATACCTGATAAATGACTTGCCCATATATCGTGTGCTCGTACATTCTAGCTCTATGGGACCCACTTGGTTCCGCCCTTACCAGTCCAATTCCTTTTACTCTCTTATTCTCCCATATCTTCAATCATGTCTAATTTTATATTCATTAAGTCTTTACTCACCATTAGATTGAATTTCAAAGGAAACTGTAAGTGCAAAAAATATAACTCACTAGATTAAGGGGAGCCTTACAGGACTTATCCAAATGACTGTGGAAAGCTAGCCGCTTCAGGGACCTAAAAGGGAAGAAAGAACAGTTAAAGGATCCTGGCTGTGGGCAGCGCAGGACTCTCCGATGTTCAAGTTAGTGAAAGGACTGAACTGAGGTTGAACAAGAAGAGGTGCAGAGCAAGAATAAGAGTGCATGTATGTATTTTTTTGGTCTCTGTACCTTGGTTTGAACCGGTCTATTCTATATAAGAGGAGAGTCTCTAGATATTTGGTAGTGGGCCTGGTAATTTGACTGCTAAGGTCTCATCAGCCCACAAAGTAATTAATGAGGATCCATCATAGCCCACATTGCATTAAATGATGGTCCGATCAGCCCACATTGCAATAAATGTTAGTCACATTAGGCTTGATCCTGTTTTGACTTATCGGCGGTAAAGGTCCTATCGGATCATTTCTTGGGCCTCACTCTGATATGGCTGTAGCCGCTGGATGCCGCTTTGTCAGAGACTTGATGAGGATTTTGGACGACTGGGATGATGCATCTGTCCCATTAGCACGTGCTCGTACCCTGCCAGGTGTTCGGAGGTGGGAGATAGCCCCCGTGTTCGTCTCGGTTGGCAGTTCGTCATATGGCTGCAACCGAGATGCGCGACTGGGGCTAGGGCACATGGCCGAAGTCATAACGGACTAAGGTCAGGGTCGACCGAGACGACAATACTCGTTTCGACTAGCGCATTAGCATCCGAGCTGAAATGCACGTAGCCGAGATTACTGCTGGAGTTAGCATAATCCTGATATCTGAAGAATTGCCCCACACAGATAGTGAAATGATTGTTGAATTCTTATGGGCATGTTTGGATGCACAAGAAAATACAAGAAGAAATTATCTAATAAAATATAATCTTTTATTTTTTAGAAAAGAAAATCTCGTGCATTTGGTAACTTAATAAAATCTTGAAGAAAAGATTATTTTCTTTCAAAAAACTTAATATTCTCTCCTACAGCTCTCCCTTGTAGAAAATTTTCTATAATATCAGAATCTTTCAAAATGACGATTACAAAGTGGTAGAGTAAAGTAAAGAATTTAGTCCATCATAATGTGTATGTTTACATATATGGTAAAGTAAAGTAAAAACAAATCTCACGGGACAATAATGGTGGGGTAAGTAAAGGTGGGATAAAGTACATGATGAAATAAAGTGGGAAGGAATTGTAAAGTAGTTTCTTTTTTTTACTTTACTTTATCACATTTTATCGTAATTTTATATGGTAAATAAAAAGTGACTTGTTTACAGGTGTGTTAAGTAAAATAAAGATTGATGTCATATCATAGCAAAAAGTGAGGTAAAATAAGATCAAATGAAGTATGTGGTGAAGCAAATTGAGGAGAGAGAGTTATAAAGTAGTTATTTTTTTATAGACTTTACTTTACTATATTTTCCCACGGTTTTATGTGATAAAAGAAAAGTAACTTATGGTAAAAACATGAAAGTTAAACTTGACTTTACCATATTACTTTTTTAACCAGACGTGGTAAATTACATATAAATTAAAATATTTAATAAAAAAATATTTTTATAATGTAATTTACTTTAATCATTACACCTTCCAATCAACTAAATTTAAAATATGTAATATTCTTCAAAAATTCGCAAACAGTAAAAATACTATACTATTACAATATTTCATTATTGTATTATATACTATTTTGTTCTTGAAATATTTAAATATGTAAATATTTTATTCCGTAGACATCTTAACTGGCCCTAAACTATTAAATTAAGGGATAAGATTATTTGATGGGCTGATTCTTTGCCTGAGCTTATTCATAAAGAGGCCTTTTTTTATCCACACTCCCTCCAATAATATGAATGCATCCTAGTGGGTCCCATGAGCTGGATGGCATATACATGATAATCAATTTGCTCGGAAGCCGGAGGTTAAAATCTTCTATCAAACAGATGAATATATTAAGGGGCTTATAAGCAGCAAGTTGATTGTCATTCAGATACGATCATCTAGTTGAGATTAGTTATCAGGTGGGCCCGCCAGACCAAGATGTTTGTTTGGCATCTAACAAAGCTTTTGGTCGACTCATCGGCAGATATCCAGTACCATCTTTACCCAATAGCTTATTATATATGATCCCGAATAGACCCATTGATTCTACATGTTGCATTGGAACAATTGATTGATATTGCGAACCATTGGACATCCAAACCTAAGCCCACATTTACAACTGTGCGGATTTTCGAATGTAAGATTCCTGGTCTGCAAGCAAGAGAAAGATTCATAAGAATTCCCTTGGGAAAGACACGTATCAGCCGTTGACTCATCATGGGTTTTGAGATTCATGTTTAAAAGATTCAAAACGGCTAAGAGGTCAAATATCAGTCATTGACTCATCACGGGTTTTAAGATGTTTGCAAAAAGTCTAAATTGTTAGATCACAATTTTTGAGAATCTATGGGTCCCATTTTCAAAATTTAGACTATGAATTCTCTTCAAACGTCCAAAAACGATTATTTGGCCAAATTTGGCAGTGCGATTCATCATGGATCTTGAGAAAATTACCAAAGCATCCATATCGCTTATCTAGCACAGTACAAAGAAGGGATCTTTTTTTAGACTGTATTTTTCAATTTTTTTTATTCTTATTGGCACTAAAATGATGATCTAAACCATGCAACATTTCCAAATGGCCGAAAGAGTCAAATTTCAGTCATTGATCCTTCGTGAGTTTTGAGATATTTGTGAAAATGTTCATATCCTTACATATTAATTTTTTATTCCTATGGGTCCTTTTTGCAAGATCTAAACCGTTCGAATTATCCAAATTAATGCCTAAAATGTTTATAGGGGCAAAAGCTTAGGCCTTGATTTTTCATAGATTTTGAGAAAATTGCAAAAAGTTTATAATCATTGGATTATACATCTTATAGATGGTAGGAACCCTCTATTTTTAACAAACATGGAACTCTGCTAAGAAATCTTCTTTGAGGACACTTTGGATCCAGCTAGTTTATCAGAGGACTCCTTTAAATAGAGGATTCCTCTATGTTTACCGAACGTGCCATTAAACAATTTCAAATAACCCCCATATTGATAGCAGTTGTTGATGACAAGCTCCCAACCGGATAAAACACGTTTAGAACTCTAGATGTATTTGGATGACGATGGGCCAAGTTAAAACATGTAGAACCTCCCCTAATAAGCACGGTTTTGAGAGTGGGTATGTAAGATTTGTGGAATGTATAGATTTTCATACTTTGACCAAAGTCATTTTGGGTGAATTTGAGTTTTGTGTGCGCTTGACCTGTCCCGCCTAGTCATATACTTCATATGTTATTTTGTAATAGCTTTATACAATGTTGTTGTACGTAGTACAAATGGTGGAAGGAACACTGTACTACAATTGAGTTATAATAGATTAAGAATGAGGTAAGGAGCGTCCGTTCATTCCCAGACCCCAGAAACGTCACCTCTCCCTACTTGTGGAAGCTCCTTTCTCACTTGCGTGCACTTTCTTCCCACTTGAGTGGGCCGCCTTACTTCCCGTGTGTTTGCAGGCTCTCTCTTGGGTCCTAGCCTCCTTGGCTAGGTTACTAAAAAAAAAAATGAGTCATAGATTTGAGTCCTAAACAAGACTAAGAAAGTTTTTTTTTTTTTATTATTAAGATTAAAATTCGACAAGTACCAAACACAACCCAACTTGTAACCATCACAGGTTGGATTTGGTATTACAAAAATTAAACCAATCATGGACGGTCTTAGGTACATTTCAGACGGGTTGCTTTTGGATCGGCCTAAATTTGAAAACCAACTGACTGACCTAACTTAGTTGGATCAGGACCATAGTTTGCTCTGGGAGATTGAGGGTTTGAAATTGCTCTACTACGTACACTGAGGCCACAGGGGGTTTACCCGGCTCTCCTTAAGGCATTAAGCAAAAAAAAAAAAAAAAAAAATTGCAACCCCATATACATTGGACTGCAGTTTATAGGACAAAAAACCAACTCAAACACTACAGGTAGCACACCTATAATACCATTATGACGTCAGACAGCACTGCGGTTTTCACTTCTATGCAGAGAAAGAGTTGGGTTTGGTTGGGCCTCTATGGGAGCATGTTGTTCTTTATTGGAGGACTAATGAATTTAGTGAAGGTGTTCAAGATGCAGCAGATGGACGGAATGAGGCTTGAGAAGCTTCGAGGTGGAGCACAAGAGCAATTGAGCAAGGAGAGGGAAGGCCAAGTCCCCTTGATCTCAGAAGATCAGAGGAGGAGAAAGGCATTTGAAGAACCGCCATCCAGATCTTTTCTTGTTCCAACTCCTTACAAGGATGCCCTCCTCAGCGGCAAATCATGATTCACAAGGCATCAAAGGAGGCTATTTGTTTTTCCTCGTTCCCTTGTGCGAGCCCATGCGCACTTGTGTGTTCGGTTGGACTTATTTTCCTTCTTCTCGTCTGATATATATTTGTGAAAGATTGATTATTATTTGTAGGAATTGCCAATGACATTTCCAAAATCTCTCTCAAGATGATTTTCCATTAGACTTTGTCACGCCCCCAATTGTTAAGCAGGGGATTTTGCATGAGATTAGGGCCAAATAAAATTTTCCAATCATTAATAAACAACGCGTGGCCTCAATCATGTCCCATATGGATCGTAGACCACTTTGAGGTACAAACATTTCCTTGAATGCATAAAATAATAGAGGAAGCTTTATAAATACAAGTGATATCTCAAGATGTATAGTTAAGAGCAAATACTGAGATATATATATTAGAGTTCAAGTTTGAAACAATTAACCAAAAGTATTATTTACACAAAAGGCCACACTAAAACTCAGGCCTAATCAAAAGGCAAAAGAACCAAAAGATGAATCTAATCCTAGATATAACATGAAGGCTCTCAAGTACGAGGACAGTACAACTATACAATGCCACCCGTACAATAGTCTATGAGGTCATCAGGCTGATCTGCCTGGACTTCCTCCGTCGTCTCCTCCTCGACTCGGTACCTATGCACCAATAGTAACATCATCAGACATGGCGGTTGGCAAGCAATATATATAACATACATAGATATGAAGTACAAAGCAAAGTAGACGATAGACAAGATCATAGGAGATGCACAGCATTAGAATCATGATCAAACTAACAAGAACATCTAACAAGATAGGCAGTCCACATATGCTAATCACCACGGGATAGTTCAACATCTCCCTCCCTTACAATCATAGAGTTGTGATAGAGATATTCAAGACACAGAATAAAACCTCTGCAAGCAATCAAGAGGGATACCATTCAAAATCAAACTTGAATACTTCTTTTCAAATGGTATCCGATGGTGTACATCCATCTAAAATATAAAAATCCATACTGCACGACCAAAGTTCCAAAGCACTCACACATGGTGGCCCCAGCTGTGTTGGACGTTAACAGCTGAGTGGTGGCTGACACAAAGAGTCCTAAACATATGATAGTAAGGGGCTAGGCTTTCTTGCGTGAACAAGATTCATTAACAAAGGAGAGACTACTTTTCCTCATCAAATCAAGACCAAACAATCAAGCTTTGTTCAAAACATCCATACCATAAGTAGTCCTCATCGAGCCTTTATAAAAAAAAAAAAAGCCACCTAGCCTCAACACTTCAATCAAACTTCAGAACAAACGGAATATCAAGGGGGATCCTAAGTCCATCATCTAAGTTCTTCATATGATCCCAAGACAAAACAAAGTAAACGAAGCTAAGGAACATGAACATTGCATGTAGACAAGTACCAAATAGTATAATTCGGAATCAAAAGCGATAGGCAATCCGATCTAAGTACAAGGTTATTCCCGAAGTATCGTAGATCCCTACTCATTAACGAAAGGAATTATGGTTCGCGATACCTGGACGAATCATCTTTGTATATAGATACAAAGGAGGGTATCTCGTTGCCTCAGACCGTCCAAGTTTGAGATAGGTTGAATCCCAAAGTATCCAGAATAACTGTGAGGAATGTCGGCTCAAAACATCCTCATATATAGTCAAATGAGTCCAAAAATGGTAGCCAAAGTCCCACCTAAGTCCATCTAAACTAGGTCTAGAAAAGGCCCTTCTAGTAGATGCCCACAGTTCACCCAGTCAACCCGATCCAGACCCGGTCGACATCCTCCCAAAGTTCCCGATCTACCCGAGGTTGTAAATGAAATGGTGAACAGTGCATTTCATCAGGTTCCAGAGAACCTGCCGACTCTGTGTAGTCGGTCGACCAGGTACGCTACATAAACAGAACACAGTTCTGTAATTGTAGTGAAAATGGGTGAAAACCCATTCCAAGATCCCGGCCTAAAATGCAGTTAATATGAGGGTAAAACTCTTCCATTCTAATCCCAAAAATCCCATCAATCTATCCATTTAAATTAATTCATTACACAATTAGACCTAATTATCATGTTTTTCAAGAATCCTAACATCAAATGAGCATATGGACATCTAAACCATAATCAATCCTCAAAATCAAGAGAGACAAACATGTCAAAGCATAAACATATGTATATTAATGCCTTGGTGAAGAGCTTGACTAAAACCAAGAGAAATATGTGGGGGATCCCTCTTTTAGCTCAAGCTTTGGAGAAAGAAGCACACAACCCAAAATCAATCCTACAAATGCATGCAATGGGTTGATGTGAGCTTGCCTAATTCATTTCTAAGCAAAAGGATGAAGGAGACCTAAACTTAGTAGCTTTGGAAGCTTACCTTGAAGTGGGTGTTGAATGAGAGGTTACAAAAGAGAGATGGGTGAAGTCCTTGAAGCTTGAGGAAGAAGAAGAGTGTGTCCGCTGGCGACGTCGGAGCTCTGGTGGCCGGAAATGGTGAGGAGGCAATGAGGGAGATGAGTGAATGGGAGAAAGAGAGGGATGAAGAGGTAAGTCATGGGTTATATTAGGTTAGGAAATTGTGGGAATCACAGTTTAGTCCTTTGGTCCACTAAAGCGATCATTTGGGCCCCTTCGACGCGTCGAATCGAAATGCGACGAAAGGCTAAAGTTTATTAAATGTAGAGACCTATCCGACGCACCCAAACTCATAAAAACTCATAATGTCATAAAAGCCCCTGAAAACTTCTCGAAATTTCAAACCAACCCCCTATTCTGCCCATATGCGCTCGAAATCGTGCGTGACTTCGCACGTGTGATCCACACGTCAAACCCGACTCGCTAAGACTCTAAACATACTTAATTAACTAATGAGTAATTAATTATAATTATTATAAGATTAAGGGTCGGGGTGTTACAGACTTAGTGGGAGGGGCACAATACAACGTCAACTGACATGGGGTTCCCAAGCACTAAGAGAAAAGCAAACACCTTCCTCTCTCCACTCTAAGCTTATATAAGGAGAAATTAAGAAAACGAAAAGATATCAACTTCTTTGTCTCCCTTAACTGTTCTCTGTGTTGGTCGAATGTTTTAAGCCAACAACAAACCCTATGAGCAAAGAAAATGGGAAAGAGGAAGAAACTACTTTCAAGATCCAATCCATTTGTACGTCCTCCCTCCACTCGTTATGAATTCATCTCAAAACATGTGAATACCAAGGAGTGATAACAGCAAGGCCGGCTCGACCATTGGGCAAGAAAAGCCCTTGCTTTAGGCCCCACAAAAAATAAGGCCCCATAAAAATTATCTTTTCAAATTCTAAAAAATCACTTAAGCAACTGTCATATTTTTTTTCTTCCAAGGCCCCATAATAGTAATTAGTATCACATCTCATTAAAGCCATATTTTCATATTTAAACAAAGCATTAAAGCAAGTGTCATCCTTCTTTTTCTCTACACAGTGTCTTTTTAAATCCCAACAAATCTCAAAACAATCTCCTTGCCACCTCACCAGTGAGGTTTTTCAAATAAATGTTTCTCCACCAACGCTTTTTCATCTCATGTACTATTTACTCTCTCACCCTCTGTCTCTCTCATAGATTGCTTTTATCTATAATTGCTTTTTTTTAAAATTCTAAAGCAATCTTCTTTAAAGATTTATTGATTTGATTTTGTCTTCTTTTTAATAATATATGTGGATGTATTCTGATAATATATGTGAGTCTTTTTTATAATATATGTCAATCATAACCCACTAACTCAAATATAATCCATTTTTTTCATAATAAAAAAACTGAGTCAAATTCAAAATTCATCTACATCTACAATCTTTATAGCCAACAATGATAAATCACTAAATCATGTTCTATTTTTTTTTATTATTTTAAGATTTTTTTAATTCCATGCTTGTATTGTATGTTTATTATAGTTGGTGATCGTTTTATTTATAAATATTATTAGTTATAATTTATAAATAATAAATGTATTTATTAAAAAATACGAATTCATATACTCAAAACTTATAAAAAAATTAAAATAAATAAATAATTTGAGACCTCATTTAAAGTTTTATCGCTTTAAGCCTCAAATATTCTCGAGCCCCTGAGTAACGGTCCGGTGATATCTTATAAATCCGTTACAGAAAAAGTCGTCCGCGCCTCTTGATGAATCAGAATCTCATTCAGCGTATGGATTGCTCTGCATGTCATATAATATAATCATATATGTGTCGTTCAATTCAGAGCTTCCGTAAGTACCTCTCCACCTACATTTTTACCTTTTTTAAAGGGGGGGCGAACCAATCACCATTATAAAGCACATTTTGCTTACATATGTCATCAGTTAAGTACAAAATTTGGAAAGACACGTATCTCTTCATATAGAAATTCATTCATGGGACTCCATGCAGGAAGACACGTGCCTTTCTCAACCGCAAATCCTCCTCAACAGTTGAGAAGAGCTGCTGCGTCTTCTTTCTTCTTCGTCTTCTTCCTCCTTTGTAGATGAGGACTCTATTTCTTTTTTAATATATATATATATATATATATTTATTTATTTTTTTCTTCTATCAGTTATTGCCTCCCACCCACCCACATCCAAAAGCAGTCTCTCTCTCTCTCTCTCTCACACACACAGCCATCTCTACTCGACCATTAATCTCCGCCTGCTGCTGCTGCAACTCTGGCCAGAAGAAGATAGGAAGAACGATTGATCGATCTTGGGTGGGAAAATCTTGCCATTAGACGACATGGTGAAGCTCGCAACGGCAAGAGAGAGCCGATTCTACGGCACCCGTGCCTCACGCAATCGATGGGAGTACGTAAATGCTGGGCTCTACGTTTTGGGGTCGATCCTCCTCATGGGCGGGTTCGCAGCACAATTCTCCAGTGGAGATGCCAAGTCAGGCCTTGCCGTCCTTGGCATAGGCCTGCTGTTTGTGACCCTCGTGAACGTCCACGATCTCCTCGCTCACATGGCCGGCATCGATTACCGTTTCGCTCTCATTGGGTCCGACCCTCAGCTTGCGCTGGTGGAGCTGGCGGTCCCCTCTGTCCAGGCATTGGGATCCATTCTCAACTTGATGGGGATTCTCATCTTTCTCGTTCAGGTACAAATGTACTCGGTTTCTTAAAATTGCTTATAAATAGGATGGCCATTTCAAATTCATTAATTGCTCAATTGGGTTTCAACTCTCAACCCAAGCAATACTGAAAAGGCCGGCAAAGGGATACAGGATATATAATGCAAACAGGCCTCCAAGTTTGATTTTGTTTTCGACAGCATGTGCCAAAACAAATATTTACCACAGGGAAACAATAGCGTTCTTTTGAACTAGTGTTTTTTTTTTCCTCAAATTTGTACCACCCACAACATTCTCCAAAACAGCCCCCAAACAACCCCGCACCCCCCACCACAACAAAAGATTAATTAATTAATTAATAGAAAAATATCAGGATTTTTACGAGAGAAAATTTATGCCAAACATGGATTAAATGGATTTATTAACAAATACATAAAAGCCTCCAATCGGTGGCTTGTACATTTTTTGTGATTAATTTAGCCCTAACAATATCGTTTCCCGTTTGCCCGTAATAATATCGTTAGCCAAATATTAAAACCCTACCATCCCTCTTTTTTCTCTTATTCCTTCTTCTCCTCTTTGTGTCTATTTCTATGGATGTCGCCATTCTATTCAACCGGAAGAAATCGGGCTTGAATAATAGTAGAAGGGAGGGTGATGAATTTGCAGATGCATCCAATCTTATCCCTATGTCATGTTTCAAATTAGCAGATGCATCCAATCCATTAGCCCGGTTTCATTAGTAAGAGGAAAGGAGGGATCGGCAATTTCTAAGAACTAGGTTGTTCCATTCCTCTATATATCTCTCTTTAATTCATAAATTCATCACTCTTCTTTATAGAAATGATTGAGAATATCCAAGTTAGGACCAACATGTGTTATATTAATTTGAACTAGTGTAAATAGGGGACCTACGTTTAGGAGCTTGGCGGCTTCAGCCCCCTCCCCACTTGAAGAAAGCCCATAAGGGCCATAGAGGACGTATCGCCCAGCCCCCACCTAAATAGCCCATCAAGTTCCCTCCAAACTTGAAGAAAGCCCATAAGGGCAATAAGAAGTGTCTGGCCCATCCCCCACTTAAAGAGCCCATCGAATCCCCTCTCTTTCCCCAACTCAAGTAGAAATCAATATAAATCCAAAATATGTTTTTCTCAATCTCTCTCCCCCTCTCAAAACATCCCCAAATAGGTAGAAACCCTCAAATTGATCTCAATCTTCAACATTGGTATCGACACACCGATGTCGTTCCTCTCTGGGGTCGGTATATATGAGCAGAAAACCCCGATCAACACGTATACACAATTTTTCCGCTTTTATGTGACCTTTTGCTCCCTCAATGAATGTATTTTGCTGAACCCCATTAGGGGAAAGATGCTCACAGCCTAAACCCATATGAAATGAGAAGAAATAGACCCAAAAAGTGGATCGACTGCTCATATGGGCTGGTTGCAATGGCCGACCGTGTGGGATTGCATGTAGTGGGCGATTGAAGTCCTTGCACAATCGACCACTACCCAATTTCTAATTCTATTAAAATTGTGATTTGAAAGCCATTTTGCTCCTCCGTCATGCTAGTAATTAATAATCAATTGTATGACCTTTCGCTTATGCCATTTTTAACCTCAATTGTGTTAGTAAAAGCATGTTCATTGTAACAACTTCGTTTCTTTTCGGCTGAATGCATGCATTTAATGTTGGATCGGGTTCTCTATTCAGTTGATGGATGTTTATTTATGATAATAGAAAATTAATCCAGGAACCATGCGGTGTTTCACACGTTCAATGGTGTTTAAACATGAAAGTAATTAAGGATTTGATGTGCTAATCATGCTTTGGATTTATGGGTTTTGTGGGTCGACATTTGACGTTTTCAATTGACCATAGTCAACCCCCCTCAAGCAAAATCCTAGACCGGCCATTATGTGTAAACTACATTCTCTATTAGAATTTAGAGCTGGCAAAAGCCAACCCAACCCGACCCACATATGACCATACAACCAGACCCGCATAATATACGGGTCGGTTGCGGATCAAGCTTTCCTAACCCGCACAACCTGTTTGTTTTTTTATTTTTTGCAGTTAAGACTTTTACTTAATACTTAATTTTATGGGCTGTATCTTTTTATTTTGATATGATGTTTTTTTATTTTTATTTATGACTAATTTCTTTTATTTTTATTAATTTTGTTATTCTATTTCTATAGTCACAATTTTAAAAAATGTATACTTTCCTTCTTTTTCTTTTTTCTCAAGTAGACCCTTTGTCAACTTATTTAAGAATATTTTTGTGTGCTCTTCTCTCTTAAGAGGATTACGGATATGAAGAAATACAATAGTTATGACATAAGTAAGATAATCAAGTAATAGCTGAGTTCATGTTAAGTTTCCACACTAGTTTCTCCTTATGCCGGCACAAGCTAGAGAGAATGGTGAATTAAGACACATGACCCAGGCCTAGACCTAAATTTTCAACCCAACACTAGTTGAGCCTGAGTTTGATTTAAGACCATATACAAAAAAATTAACAGTAGACTTATCATAATCAAAATAGAACTTGTCCATATTGCCTATCATTACATATTTTATTGCACCAATAGGATTTGGAAAGTTAAGGATTGTTCTTTTATATCTTATCTCATTTTTATAAATGAACTTATCAGTTTGTGTTTAATTTAAACTTTGGGTATGGTTAATGCCTTAGAGGATTCCTAAAAAAATTAGGTTTAAGTGCAAGTTATGCAGGTAAACCTGACCTGCAGTAACCCGCAATGGTTATGCGGGTTATTGTGGGTCGGGTTGGGTTAACCCATAGTGGGTGCGGGTTAAGAGTTTCTAACTTGTTTAATAAACGGGTCGGATATGGATTATGAGCATCTTACCCATTTATTAAATGGTCTGACCCATTTGCCACCTCTAGACTTAGATACCTACCTTGGGGAAAAGGCCGTAATGATGTCGTTAGGTGGAAAGTCATAGTCGAGGATGTCACTTGGCGAAGAAGAGGGCAAGATGAGACTCTTGGCCTAACGATGGCACACGAAAGGAAGGAGGAGATACACTAACGATTTCGCAAGAGAAGAATGCCCTAATGATGGCACAAGGAAGGAATAACGATGTATAACGAGGGGAAAAATTGTCTTTTTTTACTGTGTACGGACCACTGATTCGATTTTTTCATATATTTCTTAATAAATCCATCAAATCCATGTTTAGCATAATGTTTTTCATAAAAACCCCAATAATATAATAATAACAATACCACACATTATACATACACACATAAGAAATATATATATAGAGAGAGAGAGAGAAAGGCTTTCCTAAGCTGCAGCTTAAGTTATCCTAAACTGAAATAGTGCTGGTTTCTCAAATCAAATTCGATTATCACTGTTTTTGGCATGATGATCGTCTCCAAAATCAACATAAATCTAATTAGAACTGGATTGTGGGGTTCCATCATGCCAAAAACAATGATAATCGGACTGAACCGTTGGATTGAGGGTTGAATATTTTTTTGAATATAAAGCCATTAAACTTGTGGGCCATGTATGAAAGGGTTAGGGGCATGGGTTTGGGGTCAAACTTGATACGTGGGGTGGTCTCACATAGATCTTTCCATTCCCTGGTCCCATCCTCAAATGGGCCCCACAATTGGACCCCATAAAAAAAGTTTTCATATAATATGTGAGAATTAGTTCTCACCTGAATATTACCGTATATATATATATATATGGAGATGCTTGTATGAGAGATATCTCTCACCTTATATGAGAGATAGGGCTGGGGGCCCTCACATTTAAGTTGTTGGCATTCGATATGGATGTGAAGCCCCCATTCAATCTCTTATTTAAGGTGAAAGATATCTCTCATAAGAGCATCTCCCTATATATATATATATATCATTGGCTCGATATTATTCGGATTTTATTCGAAAAATATTAAATATTTCATTTTTCGTGAAGTGATCTTGCATCTTGTTTCGTGTAAAATTGCAGGCAGAGAAAGGGTATGATCTTAAGTTGGAAAGATGCGCTTTGTACTTGCTTATAGTAGGGCCAATTTTATGGGTCATTGGATCCATTCACAACTCATGCCAGATCTACGAGAGAGCCAATGGTCAAGTCCAGATACTTCAAAAGAGCGTACATATTCCGTTTCTGATGGGCAGCTTGTTGTTCTTGGTTGGAGGGATCGTCAATAGCCATGGCCATTTTGGGTTGACCCAGCATGGCTTAAAGCTACTGGTAAGTTTCACGCATGACCTAAACTGGTATCTCCTATGTGGCTTCTCATATTTCATTATGAGACCTAGATAATATAGCACCTAGCAGAGAACGATAGATATTACAACTTTGCCCTAGTAATGTTTTGTACAATATAAACAATGACACTACTTAGACAGTTTTAATTTGGTAATATTTTTTTTTCATGGTTGGGATCTAAGAGAGAGCCCACATACATACATACGGAAAAGCAGTCCACTCAAGTGGAAAGAAAGCCCGCACACCCGGGAAGAAAGCCCACACAAGTGGGAAAGGAGCCCGCACAAGTGGGAAGAGATGTCGTACCCGGGGTTCAAACCATTAGCAGCCAGGTAAGAACTGACGCTCCTTACCACTCGGGTAAGAAGCCGTTCTTTTTAATTTAGTAATATAACACCTTCAATCGGTGGAACCGCACGTAGTGAGAAAAAAAGATCATACCTCATGAATCATGTTGTCAAACTACCTCGTGAATCATTTGGTCAAAATGAACCATTGTGACCACTATTGAACGGTAGAAGGTGCACAATTTTGCAATCTTTGAGGTTGTGGATTGAATCGTGTTACCAATAAAGGAAAAAAAAAGCAGCCATAACCATCCTTCCATATTTAGGTTTTCTTTGAATAGTTGAAAATAGAATCAGGATCCTTTGAGTGGGTGTACGCACGGCAACCGTGGGTGGACCAATCACAGTCCGCCACGTCACTGTAAGGTAGATCCGGACTCTAGTAAATAGTGTGTATGTAACTTGTTTTTGTCTATAAACACCTTGTAGGAATATGTTTCCTCTTTTTTAGAGTTTTTATGCCTCCCTTGGGTTTTTAGAATTTGTAAATAGGCCCATGTGGTTTTAGTATTTGCATATATCCGCTGTCTTTTCATTTTAATACCTTCCATACCCTAAAATCAGTAGCCTTATAAATTACTATAAGTTTTTGGAGCAAATGACATTTTTGTCCATCTATTTATCCACATATGCATAATTTCAAAACTTGAATTTATTTTTTTCCCTAAAACTTATGACATTGAAAATTACTATTATAATATATTAAGCTAAGAGTTTTCAAGCTAATTTTGATTGTAACCTCTAATTTTGACCATCGTTATAACTACTCTATAACTTACCCACATTTTCCTCCCACTACCAACATAAAATCACTCAAGCCTTTATCCCACTTTTCTTTCTTCTCAACAACGTCATTTCCATCCCCAATCTATTATACCCTTTCTCAACATATTCACCTTTCCTTCTCACCTTAGTTCTCTTCATTTCTACTATGTGCTCTTGGATTCAGAAAAGAGGTACCTCTGTTCTTTAATGCTCTATCTATACTAAATCATTGTTAGTAAGTATTTGAAGATGATTTACGTGATTTTGAATTTCTTTTTATTGATCTTTACACATATTGCTACAAATTTAATCAGTAAGCTCGTGCTTAGCACGGGTTATTGTGCCAGTAGTATATTAAGTGGGAGAGAGTAACCTTATATGTGTCAGAGTGTGTGTTGATTTTATCAATACAGGGGGCCCATTTCATTAATTCATATTTACCTATAATTGGTTATAATTGACTCAATCCATGCATGACCCACTGTTGGACTTATGAAAGTCTTAAAATACATGATTAGACTTTGTGCCCATGAGAGAGAGAGAGAGAGAAACCATTAGGTCTTGAGATAAAATAATAATACTTCGTACATAATGATATACTCGATTTTGTTTAATGGATGTAAGGAAACAACTGACATTGTTACGGAAACTCAACACAAACTTCTTGATGGTTGCCCATTCTTATTAGGACTTGATTTTAGGGACATGATAGGTATTAAAATGAGAAAGGGGGCATATACAAATAATGAAACCACAAGGGCTTATGTATATATTCTATAAACCTTAAGGAGGAATATACAAAAAAGAAGTCCCTCTTTTTTAGTTATCACCTATTTTGTTATCGCTTATTTGTTTATTTTAATCAATCCATGTTATCATGCACTAGGAATCTGAGCATAGGGATAAAAAGGTTTCGATGATTTGGGCTTAAGGTTTAGAGCACGTTTTACAACAATTGATGCTAAGGGTTTCTCACAATTTTCCGTGCCAAGGAAAAATCCACAATTGGTAAAGGGGCAATTCTGAACACACCACCGGTTTTTTTTAGAACTACCTTTTAAAAAAAAATTATTACACATGACAAAAATACCCATAAATCTCGTACATATCTCATGTGCATGGATATGATATGCCGTGCACATGATATATGTATGAGTGCATGGCTCTGAAACTCCGTGCACCCCTAGAAAAAGTTCCTAAACTACCACTCTCCCTGCTCAGGCAACCTTTGCCCCGATCTCGCCGCCGACCCATCTCCCTCTCCTTCCCTCTCTCTTAGTAGCCCTGCTCCTACTTCCTTGCACCCACTTCCCATGATGGTGTTGTGGGTTCTGTAGCGAAGTGGAGGAGATCGAAGTGACGCAGCTGCTTTTGCGAGACTAAGCTCGGTTTGAGACTGTTAAGAGCAGGCGTTGTTGCGTGGCTGCTGCGCGATGGCAATGTTCCGGTGCACGATACGACTCAAACTCACTTCTCTCTTCTTATTCTACTTCTCATTTCCTCTTCTTTCTAATTTTTTCCCTCTGGTTTTGGGCTTCGATGAAGAAGGTTTTCGCTGGGATGGTTCTAGAGGGGTGCTCTCAAAGGGGTGGGAATGGTTTGGATTCAGTGGGATGGAGTTCTACATAGACAAGGGCCGGCGGTGGGTGAGAGGGAGAGTGATGGCGATCGGGTAATAGATCAATATCCCGAATGATTGATCGAATCCAAAGATGGATTCCAACCATTAAGGCTCAAACGAAACCATAATCAACCAAAACTCACGTGAGCAACCTTAAAGAAATTTGTTATTAATTGTAAAGCATAATTAAAAAAAATAGGTCTCTTCTCAATATATAGAGCATCCTGTTTCTAAACTAATCAAAATACTAACAATAGGAAGTTACATAATCCTACCCTAACTAGAATTTACAAAGCAATCATGTTAAGCAACTAAGTAATATTACTAATTTATAAGGATAGGGATCTCTGATTGAATCAGAGATCATGTGGACCCCATCAGATGATCCATCAAGGGGGTCTGCGGGCCCTAGTCTTCTGTCAAGCTACATCAACTCTCACCGGCTTGAAAGAATTCGACTCCGGCTAGTTTATCGCCTAATAACCCTCATAAAGATCTAGATTCAAGCGTTGAGAATCTGTTGCAGTGATCTAGGCAGCATCGGAGAGAGGACGATTCTTCCATCAGACATAAAACTTTTGAAAACCTCCTTGACGAGTGAAAACAATCTGATCATCAAGCACATCAACAATCTCATCAACAGGTGGAAGATTAAAAGGAAGGGCAATAGTCTGTTCTTTAGTTTCACCATCATTGTCATGACCACGGTAGAGTGTAAGATCCTTTATGTTGAAAGTAGAATTGACACCTAAATCTGATGGTAGGTCAAGCACATAAGCATTGGAGCCAATCTTTTTGAGAATCTTGTATGGACCAGTTTTCCGTGGATGCAACTTTTTATAAGCTCCTGGAGGCATACGTTCTGGACGGATACGGACCATGACCATATCTCCTTCTGTAAATTCAATAAAGCGACAATGCTTGTCTGCTTGCTGTGTTTATAAGTAGTATTGCTAGCAGATATATGGCGGCGGACCTCATTGTGCACTTGTTGCATGTGGTGAAAGAAATTTTCAGCATCGGCACTTATTTGGGCATCTACCAGCACAGGAACAAGATCAATAGGTAGTTACGGTCGAACCCCTGTAACAGCTTCAAATGGAGAAGTACCACCGATTGACCTAATTATTGTATGCAAACTCAACCATAGGTAATGCTTGATCCCAAGTTGTGATGTGATCACGAATAAGGCATCGTAACAACTGTCCAAGACTTCTATTTACCACTTCTATTTGCCATCAGTTTGAGGGTGGTAAGCTGTAGAGAATTTGAGCTTGGTATTGGACAGCATCCCTGTAAAGTTTTACAAAAATAACTCATGAACTTAGTGTCTCGATCAGAAACAATAGTCTTTGGAAGGCCATGTAGACGAACAATTTCTTTGAAAAAGAGCTTGGCAACCTTGTAGGCATCACTCGTGGAAGTACACGGAATAAAATGTGCCATCTTTGAGAAGCGATCAACAACAACAAAAATAGAATCAACTTTTCTTTGAGTCGTTGGCAAACCTAGCACAAAATCTATGCTGATGTCTTCCCACGGAGTATAAGGAACTGGTAAAGGTTGATAAAGTCCAGTGTTCTTCTTGTTACCTTTGGCTAGCTGGCATGTCCTACATCTCTCGCAAATGCGAATAATAGTGGTCTTCATTTGGGGCCAATAATATATGTCGCTGACAAGAGTAAGAGTTTTATCACGTCCCAAATGGCTACTACATCCTCTCAAATGCAACTCTCGGACAACATATTCAAGAATGAATGTGGCAGGGAGGCAGAGTTGTGTACCTTAAAACAAGAAATCATCATGAATGCTGTAATGAGGATGCTTACCAAAATCACCATTACTGAGGTCTGCATAGATAGAGCCAAAGTCTTGGTCATCCACATAATCTAGCTTGAGTTGGTCAAAACCTGGTATACTAACAGACATGGTTATCAACAAATGCTTTCGTCGACTGAGTGCATCAGCTATCAAGTTATCTTTTATGCTGTGTGGCGAATGCTGAAACTGAACTCCTGTATATATGCTCTCCACTTGGCACGGTTGGCGCTAATCTTCTGCTGTGAATGTAGATGTCACAAAGCATCATTATCTAAGTAAAGAACAAACTCATTGCCAATTAAGTAATGTCTCTAATGACAAAGTAATTGTACAACGGCATAAAAATTCAAAATCATAAGAAGAGTACTTTTTCTTGGCATCAGAAAGCTTCTATCTGAAAAATGCAATCGGGTGTCTTTCTTGACTAAGAACACCTCCAATACCAACATTTGATGCATCACAAGAAATTTTGAAGACCTTGTCAAAATTTGGTTTGTAAAACTGGTGCCTCTGTGATTGTATGCTGTATTTCTTCAAAGGCTCTCGTGGCAGAACTAGTCCACTTGAATTCACCTTTCTTCATGCATTCTATGATAGGAGCTATGATACTGCTGAAGTTTCGAATGAATCTCTTATAAAAGTTTGCAAGACCATGAAAGCTTCGAACTCCGGTGAGTGTAGTAGGAATGGGCCAATCCAGAATTGCTTTGACCTTCTCAGGGTCCATTTTAATTCCTTGTGCTGACACAACATATCCCAAGAAAGTAACAGAATCACTCAGAAAAGTGCACTTCTTGATATTAAGATAGAAACGCTCCCGGCGAAGGAGTTGGCAAATTGTATCTAGATGTTGAAGATGTTTTGCTTTTGTCCTACTGTAGATTAGTATATCGTTGAAGTAAACGACAACAAACTTTCCAATATAAGGTTGCAATAACTGTGTCATGACCCGCATGAATGTACTGGGTGCATTGGTTAACCCGAAGGGCATTATCAACCATTCATAAAGACCATATTTGATCTTAAATGCAGTCTTCCACTCATCACCTAGCCTTATACAGATTTGATGATAACCACTTCGTAGATCAATTTTAGAGAAAATACATGCACTAGTCATCAAATCTAGCATGAATTAGGTTTCCAATTTGAATAGGACTTTGTGCATCAATTATATCAGAGCTGAACGATCCCCGATCGTCAGCGTGTTACTCCTATCCCTCGGCCCTTTCATCATCCCATTACCTCCTCGTCGAAACCCATCATCTCCTAATCGACAGACATAGTATCCCTATTCCTTGCCAATAGCTATATCCCGTCCCCACCGTAGTCGGGACCATCGTCCCAGCACCCCACCAGCAAACCCTGCACACTCGCAAAACCGGCTACCCAACCACCTCCCCATTGTTGTCGTCACCGTCCCCGCCCCTCCTTTGAAAAAAAAAAAAAGAGTTTCCAAATCCCCATACGCAACAGCCATCCCAGAACCCTAAATCCACAAATGCCACACCACCCTTCTCCCTGCCTGTGCCCAACCCAGCCGAACCCCATAAACCACTTTGCCTCCCAATCCCAAAACCTGATTACTAGAAGAACCAAAAAAAAAAAGAGAAACGTAGAGAAGAAAGAATGAGGAGAGAAGAGGACAATAGCGACGTACTGTTCACCAAGCGAGCAACAACCGTCACACCATTCCCCCTCGCAAGTGCCAAGTTTCCTCATCGTTGCTTCCTTCCTCTTCGTTGAAGACTGTACAATAAAAAAAGGGGTTTTTGAAAACCCCTTTTTCTCTACTTCTGTAACGGCATGAAGACCAAGGCAATTGTGCTCCACACGTGTGCTGCCTATTTAGTTTGGGCTTGGTTTTCATATTCGGACCAAGTCTGATCTTCAAGCCCATATCAGAGACAATCAATCTGAAGGACAACCTTAGTGCTACCATCAGCAACATTACCCATCATAGTTGAAGATCCAAACCAACACGACTTCTAATATCAGCGGCGAATTAAAGGCCCAAGTTTGACCAAGATCAACAGTCGAATCGTCTTTTCACGTTACTAGACTCGTCCAACATTAGATTTTCAATCCTTTTTCACCAACGTGATCGTGGAAAGTAGATCTACACATCAGGTCAGTCAGAAATTTTAAATTTGCATTAAACAAAGATGCCTCCTAAGAAGCAAGTTGACACAGAGTCTTCCTCCCATAATGATGATGATTTGAGGGGAATCGTTGGGCAATTATCAGTAATGATGGTTCAAATGCAAGAGACTCTTGTAAGGATTGAGACCCCATTAACCAATTTGGAAACTAATTGGCGTGAAGATACCCATCGGGATGATGGAGGACATAATCGGAATCAACGAGACCCACACTTAGTCGATATTGATCGCGATTTGGGTATTAAACTTGTGATTCCCGAATATGATGGGAAATTGAAGCCTGATGAGTTCTTGGATTGGTTAGTGTGTGTTGAAAATATTTTTGCACATAAACCAATGACAGATGATCATAAGATTACACTGATGGCAACTCGATTTCACAATTATGCTGCGATATGGTGGGTCGAGTTGCAAAAGAAGAGAAGATACCAACAAATTGACCATGTTGACACATGGGCTGAAATGAAAAATTTGTTGAAGAAAAATTTCATGCCTGTCAATTACTCCAGAGATCTTCGTTCACGTTTCCAATACTTGAAACAAGGATCTAAGACAATTGTTAAGTATTCTAAGGAGTTTATGACCATGCAAGCCTGTTGTGGTTTGAATGAAGATAATGAGGTATTAGTTGGCAGATACTTTAATGGGCTTATACTTGACATTCAAGATATGCTCGCATTCAAGCATTTTGATAATGTTGATAAGATTATTCAGCATGCTCTCAAAGTCGAGGGAATTGCAAATCATCAAGCCTAAAAACTTAATAAAGCTAAATGCGTTATGCAGAAGAATTCCTCCGTTGCAGGTTCTAAACCGAGTACGTCATCGGAGAAAGTTTTCACCAAGCCCGAAGGTCAAAATAGGCTCACATGCTTTAATTGTAAACGACAAGGGCATCGTGCGGCAGAATGTCCAAAACGTATCCACCTCATTGAAAATGAAAGTGATGTGACAGATGTTCCAGATGATCCTAAAGAGAATGAAACAGAGGAAGTGGAGGACATTCTACTCAAGGAGGGTCTTGACTCTCCTGGTCATCTAAAAAACTACATCGACTACTACGACAAAATGGCTGCAAGAAAATATTTTTCACTCAACAGGAACAGTCAATGGTCAGGAATGCATGGTAGTCATTGATAGAGGCAATCATCAGAATATTATTTCTCAAGTTTTTGTGGATCGCTTATAGCTGAAAATTCGGAAGTATCATCGACCTTTTGCTAGATGGTTAATGACAGGTGATGAAGTGCAAGTCCGATATGCATGTTCAGTTACCGTTTCCATTGGTGCAGATTATACAGATACCGCTTGGTGTAATGTGATACCCATGCATAGTTGTGATATCTTGTTGGGTCGTCCGTGGATGTATGACAAGAATGGAACTAATGGCATGTGCGACAACACATACACCTTCATGCATGGTGAACAGCAAGTCACACTCCGTCCTCTGAAGCCGACGCCACCAAAGAAAGGGTTACATTCTCGTCTCACCAAGGAAGCGCTTCACGTGCACTCTATCTACAAATGCAACATCAAGAAGAAGAGCCAAATTCGAGGTCGAACTCTTTTCCAACCCGGGGAGAATGATACGGTAGCAATAATTTGTCATGGCAACAAGACTCGTGGGCCACATGTGGGACCCATGAAATTCTGATTTTTAATTATTATTAGTTTCATTTTTAGCAAAGAGTGTAATTAGAATTATGTTTCTAATTTGGATAGGATTTTATTCTTGTTTCCTAGTTTCATCAGGAAAACTTTCTTAGAGCTTAAGTTTGTTTATTATATATATAGCATTATAGAGATTGGTAATCTCATATTAGAATTAAGTAATAGAATTCCCTGTGTGGATTTTTCGCTGGAGATTGTTTCTTCTTCGAGTGATTGTTCTTCGGAACTCTAATTGTGCCCCGGCACTTGCATCCTAATCCTAGAATTGCATCAATTGGTATCAGAGCCGAACGATCCCTTGATCGTCGGCGTGATTAACCATATCCCTCTTTCCACCCCAATCCCAAATCCCTACCCCAAATCCCCCAAATCCCTTAGCATCAACACCCCAAATCCATACTTTTTCCCAAACCCCAAATCACCAAACCCGAAACCCAAATTGCGTCCCAACAGAACCCAATCGTCCCCATCCCCTGCCCAGTAGAGAGATAAAGAAAAGCAGAGAAAGAAGAAGGATATTAGAATAACATAGGAGAAATATATTTTCATCAGCAAGTGGGCCTAGATTCGTCATATTCCATAATTCTTCAGCCATCCATCTTTAAATAGCAAGATCTTCTCCATCCGAACTCCGATCGACGATCCATCTTCACATGTGCACTCTAATCAGTGAGATCTACACATCTAGTCAGTTTGATTTTAATTTTGAAGAGCATTAAATTTTTCAATCTATGCATCAAGTTAATATGGAGTTGTCAGCTAAGATGGACTTGCAACTTCTTGAAATAAATAGAAGGCTTACAGGAACCGACAAAGAGCTTACAGAAATCAACAAATGGGCTAAAAGGATGACATATGCGATCAGATATGGGAAAAGATATTATGAAATTAAAGATTGCTTTGAGCAGTATATTACTTTGACATAAAGAAAATTGTCTGTCGAGGAATATGCTTATGAATTTGAAAGACTACATTATTTATGTGAATTGGGAGATACACTTGATTTCAATCACTTTCTCAAAAGTTTGAGACCAAGTATATTGAAGAATGTGGACAAGGAATGCAACGATATGTATGAAACATTTTGGGAAGCAATCCGTGTTGAGCGCTTGATAAAGCATTATCGCCTCCGAAAAGCTAAGATGCAAGAAGAGAAGTCTCTGCTAATCACAGAATTCCCAGTAATGGAACCACTTATGAAGAATGCCTGCCGTGAATCTAAAGAAAAGGAACCTGGGTCTCATCATTTATAGGTGGAACAAGAAGAAACGGACAATGAAGATAATATTAAAGAGTCTAATCATCAAATGGATCCTATAGCAAGCCCATCTCCAGAAAATCAAGTTAATCTATCTAATGAAAAAGCCATTAATCAGAAGATTGTCAAAGAAGTTTGCATCATCAATGTTCCTCATATTGACTTTGTCCTCGGAGATCGGTCAATTCTAATTGGAGAATGTATGCAACTGGCCAATATTCAAGAATTAAATCATCACTTCATTCGATCTCGCATTAATGCAAAATCCAGTCACCAAAAGCAGCTGTGCCAAGAAGTTATAGATCGACCGACAAATCGGAAGTTCGTCAGATTGATCTTTGATCTAGGTGGACATTTTCCGAACTCAAGGTCGAGTTCTTTTTCAAATGGGGGAGAATGATGCAGCGTAGACCCCATGGCCACATGTGTAGGGCCCACTTAGATTTAGGGATTTATTTTTATGTCAATAGTTTCTAATTTTATTGTAATTAGGATAACTAGCTACTAGTTTCCTAGTTTAAGTAGGTTTCTTAGGGCTTAAGTTATCTTTCTTATTTATATGGCATTGTAGTAAAGCATTATTTAGTTGTTGATTAATGAAATTGGGTTTTCCCATTGAGGTGTGTCCTCGTTTATTATCTCTACGGAGATTTATTGTATCTTTGGACACGTGCTTCGGCACCCATTGTGCTTTTAACACTTCCCACGTAAGCCCTAACCCTAGGCCTGCCTTAATTGATCTGCATCAGAGAGGGAGAGGGAGAGAGACGAGAGGAGAGGAGGGTATTTTGGGTATTATTGGGAAAGTGGGTATGCTCAGCAAAACATGTGGGTGCAAATAGAATTTCCCTTGGTAAAGAGCAGAAAATTGCTTAGAGGAGTCCTCTCGTAACCATTTCAGGTTTTTTTTTTCACAGATCAAGCCTTCCTTTGTCAGATTCCATAAAACCACCATGCGCTCAAAGAAAGATAGAGGTATAGTGAATTTAACTTTGTGGGCCTTTGGAACCCTATTTTGTGGGAACCTCTGTTTGAGGGCTTTATTAATAGAGTTGAGTGAAGTAAAGATTATTTTGAAGAAAGAATAAAATATAAGTAAGTTATGATGGTATTTTGTTTTTAGTTGTTTATTGTGGAATCTTTTTGACTTTTTGTATTGATTGTGGAGTTTTTTTTTTATCTTTTAATGGAAAAATGAGATTACTTTTTGATTTTTTTTTGAAAAATATGGTGGGAATTTGAATTAAAGTGCTTTTGATAGGACTTTTTTTTTTTTTTTAGAAATGGGGGCCTTACCTTACTTGACTTTATTAGTAGAGTTGCGATTCAAAACGGCTAAGAGGTCAAATATTAGCCGTTGACTCGTCATGGGTTTTAAGATGTTTGCAAAAAAATTGAGAGATCACAATTTTTGAAATTCTATGGGGCCCATTTTCAAAATCTAGACTATTAATTCTCTTCAAAAGTCCAAAAACGGTTATTTGGCGAAATTTGGCAATGTGATTCATCATGGATCATGAGAAAATTACAAAAGCGTTCATATCATTGATCTAGCATAGTACAAAAAAGGGATCTCTTTCCGGTCTGTATTTTTCAATTTTCTGGTTCCTGTTGGCACTAAAATCATGATCTAAACCATGCATCATTTCCAAATGGCCGAACAGGGCAAGAGAGTCAAATTTTAGTAATTGATCCTTTGTGAGTTTTGAGATATTTGTGAAAATGCTCAAATCCTTACATTTTTTTTTTTTTATTCCTTTGGGTCCCTTTTGCAAGATCCGAACCATTTGAATTATCCATAATGCCTAAAACGTTTATAGGGGTGAAAGCTTAGGCCTTGATTTTTCATAGATTTTAAAAAAATTGCAAAAAGTTTATAACTGTTGGATTATAGATCCTATAGATGGTAGGAATCCTTTATGTTTAGCAAACATGGAACTCTTCTCAAAAACATTCTTTGAGGACACTTTGGATCCAGCTGAACAGAGGACTCCTTTAAATAGAGGAATCCTCTCTGTTTACCAAACGTGTTATTAAAAAATTGCAAATAACCCCCATATTGATAGTTGTTGTTGATGACAAGCTCCAACCACCCCCCACCCCCCGACAGATAAAACACATTTAGAACTCTATATGTATTAGGATGACAATGGGCCGGGTTAAAACATGTAGAACCTCCCCCTATTAAGGGCGGTTTTGATAGTGGGTCTGTTAGATTTGGGGAAAGCATGGATTTTCATACTTTGACCTAAATCATGTTTGGGTGAGTTTGAGTTTTGTGCGCGCTTGACCTGTCCTGCCTAGTCATATAATTTATATGTTATTTTGTAATAGCTTTATACAATGTTGTTGTAGTACAATTGGTGGTAGGAACACTATACTACAATTGGGTTATAGATTAAGAACGACTACTTACCTCAGTGGTAAGGAGCATCGGTTCTTACCCATACCCCAGGTACGTCACCTCTTCCTACTTGTGCAGACTCCTCTTTCACTTGTGTGCGCTTTCTTCCCGCTTGTACAGTTTTCTTTCCCACTCGAGTGGGTTGCCTTAATTCCCGTGTGTTTGCGGACTCTCTCTGAGTCCCAACCCCCTTGGTTAGATTACCCAAAAAAAAAAAAAGAAGAGAATTATAGATTTGAGTCCCGCTCTAAACAAGACTGAGAAAGTATTTTTTTATATTATTATTAAGATTAAAATTCGACAAGTACCAAATATGACCCAACTTACAACCGTTACGGTTTGGATATGGTATTTTAAAAATCAAACCAGTCATGGATCGGTCTCGGGTACATTTCAGACGGGTTGCTTTTGGATCGGCCTAAATTTGAAAGCCAACTGACTGACTTAGCTCACTTGGAGTAAGACCACGGTTTGCTCCCAGAGATTGAGGGTTTAAAACTGAGCTACCACATTGGGGCTATAGGGGATTTACCCGGCTCCCCTTCTGCCCGAAGGCATTATGCAAAAAAAAAAAAAAAAAAAAAAAAAAGGAATAAATGAAAAAACCATTGCAACCCCATATACATTTGACTGCAGTTTACGGGACAAAGAAACCAACTCAGAAACTACAGGTAGCACACCTATAATACCAAAATAGTAAACAAAATGGGGGTGGAAATTGCACAACATGAAAGTCCCCAAGAATGAATTTAGGGCCCAGGCCATAGACCTGTAAAGAACAAGGAGCTATGTCTATCAAAGAGGTTTAACTAGTGGAGAGGGTAGAAACCACTGAAAATAAACCCAAGAGAGCACGATCTGTGTCTTAATTCTTAGGTAAACCATCTCGACGATTTTCGGTGCAACAACCCTGACATGATTTTATAACTTTGATTTTGGACCATGCAATAGCCAGGCCGATCAGTTGGTGTCTACTGACATAGTGCCTTAAACTAATACATTGGTCTGGGCGGTCTTTTATTCCTTTTCTTTTGGAATATTAGAAAATGATTGGATAAGTAAAAATAAGTTAAAATCTTCAATGTTAATGTTTTTTTTATTTTATTTTTAAGGTTATTTTAGATGCAGAGGAAACTTTGGTCCTTTCTTTTTTAAAGAAAAAATTGTCCCTTAAAGGTATGCCATTCTGAAGTCAGGCAGCACTGCGGTTTTCACTTCTATGCAGAGAAAGAGTTGGGTTTGGTTGGGCCTCTATGGGAGCATGTTGTTCTGTATAGGAGGACTAATGAATTTAGTGAAGGTGTTCAAGATGCAGCAGATGGACGGAATGAGGCTTGAGAAGCTCCGAGGTGGAGCACAAGAGCGATTGAGCAGGGATAGGGAAGGCCAAGTCCCCTTGATCTCAGAAGATCAGAGGAGGAGAAAGGCATTTGAAGAACCGCCATCCAGATCTTTTCCTGTTCCAACTCCTTACAAGGATGCCCTCCTCAGCGGCAAATCATGATTCACAAGGCATCAGAGGAGGCTATTTGTTTTTCCTAGCTCCTTAGTGCGAGCCCATGCACACTCGTGTGTTCAATTAGGCTTATTTTCCTTCTTCCCGTCTGATTTATATTTGTGAAAGATTGACTATTATATGTAGGAATTGCAAATGACAATTTCCAAAATCGTCTCTTACGACGATTTTTTGTTAAGACTTCGTGGGAGGGGCACAATCCAACGTCAACAGACATGGGGTTCCCAAGCACTCAGAGAGGAGCAAACACCTTCCTTTCTCCACTCTTAGCTTACTTAAGGAGAAATTAAGAAAGGGAAGAGAGAGCAACTTCTTTTTCTCCCTTAACTGTTCTCCGTGTTGGTTGAATGTTTTAAGTCCCCAACAAACCCTGTGAGCAAAGAAAAAGGGGAAGAGGAAGAAACTACTTTCAAGATAGAATCCATCTGTCCTCCTCTCATTATGAATTCATCTCAAAAAAACCTGTGAATAACAAGGAGGAGGGGCCTCTCAATGAAGCATAATCTCATTCAGCATAAAGATTTCTCTGCATGTCATATGATATATGTGACGCTCAATTCAGACTCTCCAGTCTCCACCGACATTTTGACCTTTGTTTAAAGGGGGACATACCGATCACCATTATAAAGCACGTGTGGCTTAAAAACGATTTTTCTTCTTTTCTTTTGGCCACAGGGGCCAGTTTATCCAGTGGAGACAGTCCATGTTTTCCAAGGGTTAATTCGAATGTCCAATCAGTATGAATGAGAGCATGCATATATACCCTTTTTATTTATTTTGGCCACAGTGGCCAGTTTATCCATTGGAGACGGTCCATCTTTTGGCCGTCTGTGGCCAGTCATCAGTCGAGATAATTGAAAATGAATGAGAGGCCCCAGTTACCCTTTTTATTTAATTTTTTTAAGAATTTTAACAAAAAAAAAAAAAAAAAACATATTAGGTGGCCAGTGACCTAAAAAAATTATTTTAACCGACCTTGCACCAGATCAGTCATTTTATCCGAAAAAATATTCTTTTTTAGCACTTTCGACTAGCATCCCTAACAACCTTAGTTTTATATGGTTAAGGACCCTGCGGTGTACGCTTATAAATAAACGGAACTCATCATCATTCCCAGTTTTTAGTTAAAAAATGATCACACTCGACTTGCTTCACAAATGCCAAGTATCATGTTTTTCTCATTCAATCTCATCTTTGAATACTCCAAGGAAAGAAGTTCAAAAGGTAGCTATTGTCCACCCAATTTCCCATGGCGACATGTGTGGAATGCATAAAAAAAAACAAAAAAAAAAAGGAGTGCCATCACGATCTAAAACATTGATTCAATGTTACTATTTCCTCTTTCCCTAATTTTGCTGCATTTAGAAATCCAAGACAAGAAAGGAAGCAGGAATCAAGTTACTGCCTTTTCTCTATCTTCTTCGACTTATTTTTTTGAGCTCGTGGTGACCGCATGTTGGTGATGTCTTTGGCTATTTTTCAAGTTTAAAGAAGATGGCATTTGTTGAAGGAAAAGAGGTCATGAGTCTTATTGCATAAGATAAAGTAACAGGTGCAACTTCTGCATAGGCTTTTAATGGAGGGGACCAGAGACAAATGAGCGGGGCTTCATGTTATGAGACTGGAGGTGAATAAGAGGACGAAGTAACTGAGAGCTTTCAATTGGGTCCTCGGCTCACTCTCAAAGAGCATCTTGAAAAGGATAAGGTTGGCTTATTTTGTGATGGATAAAAAACCTACTTGAATGCTGTTGATGAAGAAAAAAAAAAAGTCCCCAATAAGAATTAAATAAAAAAAAAAACCAACCGGGAATGAGGATGAGTTTGTTCATATATAAACGTACACTATATGGTCCTCAGAGACCATTAACATTATAAAACTAATGTCGCTAAAGACGCTAGTAGAAAGTGTTAAAAAAAAATATTTTTCGGATAAAATGATTGATGTGGTGCAAGGTCGGTTAAAATGATCTTTTGGGCCATTGATTACCTAATAGTTTTTTTTTTTTTTTCCTTAAATCTTCTTTCTTTCTCTTTTTTGTCAAAAATAAAAACGTGTGGAAAAATCAAAAAGTGTGGGAAGGATGTACGGTCAAAAAAAAAAAAAAAAAAACAAAAGGAACAACCAAGGAATGCATGAATGATGAAACCATCAACTCCCCCGCCCCTCTTTTTAGAAAATAAACCCACACCCACCCAAACCATCCTCGCCACTCTCCTTTCCTCTCCTGAACCCTCTGCTGTCGTCTTCTCCTCCTTCCATCATCTCATACACTACCGTACCCTGGCCAAATCAACCTCCAACTTCCATCATCTCAGCTCCCGTAAATAAGCCTCCTCGTCCGAATACTACTACGGGCTTCCTCCTCCCCAGTGATGTGAACATTCAATTTGAAAGCTCAAAAATGGTACACCACCACCCGACGTCATATACTGTCCACCCAAACAGTCCCACCAAATCTACAAGGGGCGACCCTTTTTTATTAAATGATTTTGAAGCCCTGTAGTAAATGTACAGAGGATGATTGTATTTTTTTTTTTTTTTTTTTTAAGTCCAAGAAGTATCTCTAATGCACACAATTACTTTCTTGGCATGTCAGGTTGTCCAACTAATGACTTGATTTGACCAATAATTAATGTATGTATGTGAATATTCTACTTACTTATAGAATTAATTAGAATCTTGCGCGGGGTGGCCTAGGACTAGAAGATAATCTATGAGATTCATTATTCTGTTGAAATCAGTTGCTAGGTCTTTTAAGTTTTGTCCCAAAATGAAGAGGAAGAGGAAGTTTGAGAGTAAGTACCAACCAATCTCTGTCACTGCTTAAAATTATAATCGATACAAATTAATCTATCAAATTAATTTTACAGAACGAAGGAGGGGAGAAGAAGATTTATAAGAAGAAACAGTAGAGTAGAGTGAAATAATGGAAAGAGAAGAGCATAGCAGAGCAGATCAGAGATTAGATGAGATGGAGAATCAGACTGTGGGAAGGACCTTCTTGACGATCTGATCGCTTAGGGCAGCGATCTGTGAGTCGAGGGCCTTGATGGTCTCCTCCTTCTGCCTCTCCAGATTCTGAAGGGCCTCAGCCAGCTCCACCTCCACCTTCTTCCTCCCCTCCGCCAGCTTCAGCTCCAGTTCCTCCGTGGTCTCCTTCTTCATCTGGTTGAGCGCCGCCGAGATCTCGGCCCTGGCGGCCTTCATGACCGCCGCCGCCTGGTCCTCCAGCTGCTTGACCTCCTGGGAGGTGTCCTTGACGCTGCTCAGCTTCTCCTTGATGGCGGCGTCCCTCTCGTCCATGAACTTGCCCAGCGGCGTGAAGTAGATCTTGTCCAGCGCCACCATCAGCAGCAGGAACTCCGCCGCGATCGAAGGCAGCGTCAGGTTGAAGTCGAACAGGGCCGCCTTCTCCATCTCCTTGGCCATAGCCACGCTCGGCGTCGCCGCCGCTGCTGCGGCTGCAGCAGCAACCACAGCGGCAGCTGATCTTATGGACCCAAGGACCTTGTTCTTGTTGGGAATCGAGATCTGATGATGGGGTTTAGATGGGAGAGGTGACGCCGACGGTTTTGTTGTTGTGGGCGTGAGGGTTTTGGCGCAGGAAGAGGCCATGATGATGTTGGCCATTGTCACAACCCTTCGATTTCGATTTCGATTTCCGGGAGGATGCTACTACTTGTCGTGGAGATGGTGTTGCTTCTTTTGCTGGTAAATTCTGAGAGACCCCCGCGGGATAAGAGAGAGGTCCGAGGAGTCACCAAAGCCCTGAGAACAAAATCCTATCCCGATTCCTCCCAGGCCACACGTTATTCCCAAATATATATATATAAAAAGATAAAAAAATTAATATATATATATATATATTTTATATTTATATATATATATATATATAGAGAGGTGTTCATATGATAATATCTCTCACCTTGCTATGAGAGATAGGAATGAGGCCCTCATATTTAAGTTGTTGGCATTGAATATGGATGCGAGAGCTTCCATCTTATTTCTCATAATAAGGTGAGAGCATCTCTTTTATATATATATATATATATATATATAATTCTGGATGTGTTGTAAAATGTAAGTGAGATTCCACTTGATCCATGTCAGTGTGTTGGACCCACCATCAAGTATTTATATACTACGACTAGTGGTATGACAAAATTATGATTAACGCACACAAGGAAAGCTTTGAGACACAAATTCATCGCCAAACAATATGATTGAAAACCAAAATACAAAAAGAAGACAAAATTAGAGTGATCGGCAGCTGTATCCCAACAACGACAAAAACTATAACTAATTCCCTGTGCTCAACTCATTTGGGTAACTATATGTGGGATGGTTTTGCTAGAGAGAGCAAATTTTTCTATTACTCTCTTGTACCTACCTGTATAATTGGTCGTGGCAAATAATATGACATATCCAACTTACACGTAAAAATTCAGGTTTAACAAACTTACAAATCCTCCTCACCTGCACGCGGACCTACCCATCTGATCTGCACTCTGTTTATCATTTTCATTGTGTAAGAAGCAGGCAGGCACTGGTCACTTTAGTTTAGCTCATGGTAAATGTCCCCCAATTTCGTATTGCCTGGTCGTCACTAGCAATTCACCATATTAGAATTTGCATTTATGTTTAATTCGATACCTCGTATGTTTGTTTCCACTGACAACATTGCATAAAGTTGGAACATAGACATGATTAGAAATATATATATATTGAGAAACCAATACTGGTTCTCAACATTTAAATAAACTAAACTGCAACTATTAGTTCAAGAAATTAACGAAGGAGTAACCTAACTGACATGATATCAGTCACATTTCATAATATACATTCAACCCCTTCTTTTTCCGGTTTTCAAGTTCTATTAGATAAATGGGGATGGGATTATAAATGAATCCATTTCTTTGGGAAAAAAAGAAGTTGAAAAGGTAAATGACATACATTAAAGAGGAATTTACAAGAAAAGTCCCCGTAGGACCCCATATGGCCTTGCAAGACCCAGTATCACATTGGACACAAGAAGGGTCCTCTAGACCTTATTCGGTTTTTTTTTTTTTTTTTTTTTTTTTTTTTTTTACTTTTTTGGGATGGTCGATATCGACCATCCCAGAAAGAATCTAAACAAGCGTAATTAAGTAACATTTCATCTTCTTCTTCTTCATGTCCTTTTCTTTCTCCTTTTTCTTTTTTCTTCTCTTATGCAACAACAATAAAAAGCGGCAACTTCCTAACCCTAATCCCCTTCAACCCCCATCTGCATTTCATTCCCCTCTCTTTTTCTCCCAAAAGCAGGAACTTTCTCACCCTAAATTGGGTTCCAAACAAAATTCATTTCTCATATTCAACCATTTTCGTAATCATAGATCTCAAGCTCCAATTGATCCTCCACCATTCCTCCAAAACAATAATCTTTTAGCTTTTACCACTATCCACTATACTGGCTGCCATTCGCCGAAGATTCGTTCAATTTCATGTATTCGTATATCTAGTGAAAATGGTCAATATCAACCATTTCTGTCAGTATATAAAGCAATAGCTTCTTTTTTCAGCGAAAATGGTCGATATCGACCATATGTTATCGTCCATATCGACCATTTTTGTCAATATACAATAATTTAACTGAAAGGCAGTAACTTCTGTCTTCAGTGAAAATGGTCGCTATCGACCAGATGGAATGGTCGATATCGGTAATTTCTATCAGTACATAACCGTTTAACTTGAAAGGCAGTAGTTTGTGTTTTCAATATATGATTATTAGTACCATATACAGATTCAAAGAACCCAAAATATTCCATAAAACCTTTCAACCTTACATAGAACACATTTACATCATCAACGACCTCAAAAATATGACCATACAATTGGTAAATCACATATTGAATAAGTTGACATCATAAAAGCCCACAACTGATTATATGCAATTGGCTAACATCACATTGGACACAATTACATCATCAAAGAAGATCTCAAAAGGCAAAACAATTCTGCAAGCTTACATATTATCCATTTATATCATGAAAGACTTCCCAAAATATTCCATAGAAATTAGGGGTGTAAAAAAAAACCGAGAAACCGTCTAACCGAACCAAACCGAACCGAACTGCGGTTAATAACCGTATTCCACGGTTCAGTTATGGTTACGGTTAATGAAATCCAAAAACCGTATGGTTCGGTTCGGTTACGGTTTTCCATAAAAATTCACTGCGGTTAACTGAACCAAACCGTAAAATGCGGTTTGGTTAACCGCACACAGTTAACCGTACCGTTATAAAATAAAGGGAAAAAAAAAGGGGAGCTGAATGAAAATTTTCGCAATACATAAGTAAAAATTTTCGCAAAATTGACTGCACTTAAGAAGTTATTGTATATTAAACCAAAAAAAAAGATGCAAATTGAGAAATTAATATTCAAATTTTTCCACGGTTATTAACCGTAACCGAACCGTCTTACACGGTTAACCGCGGTTCGGTTTTCTATGATTTTTGTCTGCACGGTTACGATTACGGTTTTCAAATGTAGAAAACCGCGGTTACGGTTCGGTTAACGGTTTTCCCAAAATAACCGGTTAACCGAACCGTTACACCCCTAATAGAAATGTGCAAACTTACATTGAACTCATATACATCATCAAAGAGCCAAAAAATACACATAATATTGTTCAAGTTAGTGTTGAACACATTTACATCATCAAAGAACCCAAAAGACTACATATGACTGTGAAAACTTTTGTTCAACCCATTTACATCATCAAAAACCTCAAAAAGTTACACAACATCATGCCAACTTTTGTTGAACCGATTTACATCATCAAAGACCCAAGGCCGGCTGTACCATAAGGCCAATAAAGCCTTTGCTTTAGGCCCCAAAAAAATAAGGATAAAAAAAGGCCTCATAATAATAGCTGACATCTTTTGAAAATCCAAAAGTCAAACTTGTCAACTTCCAGCCCTTTTTTTTCTCCCCAAAATATTAGGCCCATAATAACTCTCTCTTGAAAAGATACAACCAAAATTTTCATGGGGCTTAAAGTGTCATTTATGACCTATTATATTTCCAAATCTGCCCTTTATATTTCTATTGCTAGGAGTCCAATTGATTTTAGCACACCATTGTATTTCTAGCAGTCTATGTTTATCAAATCTTAGCCACACATTCAGTCATGAATTTGCTTTACTGGCCTTTCTCATGATTTTTGTGTATCTTATTTCAATAGGGGCTCATTCAGACTTGATCCATGATGTGACTATAATAGATTCATAGCTTGGGATTTTAACCCTAATAATAGATCTTAAAATTTAAGATAAACAATGGGCCCCCACCAGAATTTATTCACTTGCCCACAGTGCATATGGGCACCGTGCACTTAGAACATCCAATACATGGGGCACAAGTCTGAAGTCTATCTTGGATAGTCCTTACTCATGGGGGTTTCGAGCCAAATAGGTAGTTAGATTTTGTGACCCAAGATTTCCATGTGAGTTTTGGGGATGGGCCCAAAATTTTTATGTGGGTCTTGGAGGTGGACTTAAGATAGGTTAACAAAACTTGAATATAAAAACTTAATTAGTAATTTTGCATCACAAAAAAGCAAGAAAAATAAATTTTAAATAAAATATTTATAATAATATTAAAACATAGAAAATGCCTCATTTAGGATTGTCATTTTAGGCCTCGAATTGTCTCGAGCTGGCCCTGCAAAGACCCCGAAAAGTTACATATAACAGTCTCCACTTTTGTTGAACCCATTTACATGATCATCAAAAACCCAAAAAACTATGCAAACTTTTGTTGAACCCATTTACATCATCTAAGAACCAAACAAAAAAAAAAAAACATATATGACTGTTGGGATCCCACGAATCTGATTGATGGTGTGATGTTCATCATAATGAATTTCAGCATCATCGTTTGTCCCAACGCTTGATGCAAACTACAGTCGTTATGCACAAATGAAAAATGCATGTCATGATCTTTGTGGAGATCAACGGTAGTGTTGCGACCCCGGACCGGGTCCCCAAGCGGGCGAGCCTAATCCGGGATCGGGACACTAATGGATATTATTAATGGATGGATGATAGATAAACAAAACGTATACGAGTCGATAAGGATATGTCACTCGTGTACACAATTTCCAACAGGTGTCCGCGGTGAGGATATCACAACAACATAAATATTTCTTTTAAGTGCGGAAGCATGTAGCAAATCTAATTCATACATTCATGTCCAAAATACCAAGACTGATAGCACATTTATAACCAGTATCAAAATGAGTAATGATCATTAGCTATTCCCAAAAGTAAGTTAAAGTTTACATCAAGATCATTTAATTACATTTTCCAAAATTAGAGGCCAATAAAGGCCAATATAAACAAAAGTATTAATTTCCAAAAGAATGGTTAAACATAAACCCAAAATGTTACACAACTCGAGCACCCGAATGTCTAAACGACATCATCGGCATGCCACTCAAACTAGACGTTGCGGTTCTCCGACCGCCTCTTCGTGCTCCTCATCGGGTTAACCAACAACGGGACCTGAGTACCAAAGCAATGGGTCAAATACAATAGTTTGGCAGGTAGGTGAAAAGATATAACAATAATAGAAATTACATTGGAAAACATTTAAACCTGTTAAAACAATGAATTTCATAAAACAGAAAGATCATTTATTCAAAACGTAAGTACAGTATAAAACAAGTAAGGCATCCAAGGAAATCGGGAAACAAGCAATGGCAACCACACGAAACTAAGTCCTCTATCACCGAAGTGACATGAGCATATCGGGATGTTGACCCCAGTCACCGAAGTGAGGAGGTGCAACACAATTTATATATACATATACATAATCATACAGGACATGACCACTGTTGCGAACCGGGCATCGGGAACCATAGTAGCAATCTGCGGCATCGGGACAAGACCACGGTAATAACCGGGTAATGAGATCCAAACTGTAGCTGGCTGGACGGGTTGGGGATCTCCAAGTCGGTGGATCAAACCAGCAAGGTAATCCAAGCTTAGTGGTGCCGACTCATAGGTCAAATAACAATTCAAAATATATATAAAACGTATCAAGTGCATGTATGTAAATGGGCGAGACGGGATGCTCTAAGGCACAAATATCACTTTATCCGGGCATGTATAAACGGGCTAGCGAAATGTTAAAATACAATTTCAATACTTTCGGAAATGATAATTCATAATTCATAATTTTCGGGACAAGCATCGGGATTCAAAACTAATCAAGGTGAATAAGGGTCTCGTATGTCAATTTCAATAAAAATTAGCACTCCTTGAGTTTGAAGACATTCCGGGCTCTTTATACAATTTAGGGATTTTCAAAACTTCAAATGAAAGTTTGTGATTTGGTTTCTCTTTTCAAATGGGTTCAAACAATGCTCATAAGTCTTCTCATTACAATAGGGTTTCCTAACAAACCCCTCTAAATCATTTAAACAATTCATCTTTGTTCACAGAATGGCCCCAGGTGAACAGTGTTCATCGCTCGAGCGGACAAGAAGTTTGCTCGAGCGACAAGCTCTCTGGAATGGTTTTCTGGGGAGGTTCGCTCGAGTGGATAGAATGTTCGCTCGAGCGAACATGTTGGCTCAAGCGAACAATAAGTTCGCTCGAACTAACAAGGTTCTGTGAGGCTCTGATATGGTTCTGGGAATGGTCGCTCGAGCAAACTGTCTATTGGAATGGTTTGGAACCCTTTCTGGACAGGTCGCTCGAGCTACCTGTCAAGGTCGCTCTAGCGAACTGTCAAGAAACTTGTTCTGGGACAGTTCTGCTTCTTCTATTTTTCTCCTTCTTTTAAACTCCTTTAGCCACATTTCTACTCCATAAAAGGAGGCTCCAAACTCCTTTCAAACATCATTCAAACTCCATAACAACACTCCCATAATAATCAAATCAAACATCTTCTTCTTCTCAATCACATTCAACTACAAAAAGAGGAGAGAAAACCACAATCACAAGGGGTCATTTATATCGAAAGTAAACAATAAATGAGAGGTCATAAAGACAATGTTTCAAGAGTTAATGAACCAACTAACTCATTCATGTGCATTTATTTCAAAGTATGTAAATCAAGAATAACATTAATGGAGATGGTAAAAATCAACACATTTCTCATAAAATCATTTAATACACAAAATATCAATTCATCCACTTGCCTCAAGGTCTCTAATTAAACAAATCAATCTATAAAACACTCCCTCCAAGCCAAGCTTTAAAGCTACACAAAACCCCCGAAACAAACCCTAAAATGGGTCAAAAACAAAGATAAAAAAGGAACAAGCTTCAATAATGGAAATGAGACTTCTCAAAGGCTTGGAGAACACATATCTAAGAGATGGGGAGGGTTGCTTACTTGTAGGTTCTCCAAAAGGGCAAGACAAGCTCAAAGAGGGTATTGAAAATAGAGGTTTTCTCCACAAATGGTATCAATGAGAAGTCTTCAATGAGAGGAAGAGGATGGCGGAGTCCATTTCTCAATTTATGCAAGGTTTGGTGATGATTTAGTGATGGAAAGCAAGAAGAAGAGGGAAAGTGAAGAAAAGCCCTAGCTTAGAATAAGTTGAGCTGGAAAAGGGAAAAGAGAAGAGAAAGTTCTCTTATATAGCAAATGTGAGTGGGCTCCACCCCTAAGAATCTTGTGGGGTCAATATCATGGTTTTCGAGACCTCGGATAAAATCGACGAAGAAGAGGAAAATAATCGTCAAAATTTTTATTTTGTCAAAAAGTATATGTTTCGCGGGTTTCGAGAATATCAAATATTAGGTACAGATTTAGTGTAAAAAGACTGCTTGCCCTTGAAGGTAGGAAAGTCAGGTTTCGGGATTCAGGACGGGAACGAGATCAACATAAAAGTTGTAGAGATTAACGAAATAAGCAAAACAGGATAAAAACACAAATCCATGGAATCTCGAGTAATTCCCCCAAGTAAACACAAAGTCATAAAAGGAACCCCCAAAGGATCTCACTAATCACAAAGGCACTCAAAATTTCCCAAAGCTATAACAAAGTTATTCTAAACTCAACTAAATCAAGATCCACTAAACACGCTTAGAACTAATACATAATTTAATTAACACTAATCGAGGTCACTCGGGTTGAGGTCTTACAGGTAGGTAGCTCTCGAGCAGACATTCGCCTGTGTAAGAAATTAAAACTTATCATTTTTCAAAGCTACAATAACTAGATAAATACCTTTCCTAAGTAGAATTTCAGGAGAGATTGTCCTATGTAACAAGCCACCCACAGGGATTGAGAGGCATATCATGGGTATTTGAATAGATAAACTAATAAAGGCAAAAAGAATGGAGTAAAGCCCCTTGCAATGAGGAGGTTCAGACTCATGACTTGTACACAATACTACGATTCCAAGAATATTCAGTTATCCCTTGAAAAGTAGAATGATTGAGATTCTAGTCTGCAAAACGTAGCATCCTTTATGCATCAGCCAATATATGATGTAAATATTTTGATTTGGAATGAAAAATGCAGAAAAACAACTTCCATCCCAGTGTGGTATCGAAGTTATGGTTTCCTCTGCTGATGCTGCACCATAAGCATAGCAAAATGACCCACTACCCAAACTACCAAAATACTCAAGAATACTTCTTCTGGATACTTGCAATTGGGGTACATCCAGGGACCCTTGTGGAATTCTGCATCCAACATGGATGGCCAGGCATTAGCAATCAGGTAACCGCCTTCTATACAGCATAAGCAGCCCTCGTTTTACAGTTTTGCATGCCTTGAATGAAGCCAATCATTAGACAGAGTCAGTTGATTTGTATATTTATCTGATTGCCTTGGAGATCTAACATACTTTGCAAGAAATCTGAACATTGTTTTCATAGATTCTTTCTAATGGATTTTTGAGACATCACATGTACTTTGTATTTAAAGTACATAAAGGGTTAATTGTAACAGCCTATAAAAAAGAAAGATGAAGGCAAAACAAAAAAAAAAGTAATTCATCAATTAGCAACCAAAAGTAGAGAATTACCGAGTCTTTTGAGCAAGGACTAAGTTTTCCTCAACCACATATTGTAACAAATCAAAATATAACTGTAAAACTACTATTATTTGTAGATTTACTCCACACGTGCCTTATAGATTGAATTGGCTTAGAAACAAAAGTGATAGCATTCAATAGAAACAAAGACCAAAAAAACCCTTTCTAGCATCAACATCATGCAAAATGGGGCAAACGAAAATAAATCTAGAACCTTTTCGCCCAAAAGCAATCACAAGATGATTCTTCAAATTGATGCTATATTCTACACTCAATGAAATCCAATAAAAATTGAGTCTTGAACTAGCAATCAAGATAGAAAAGCAAGGATAATTTTTCATGCTTGACTTAACACATGTATGATCATATACCCTTCATTTCAATTGAAGAGATCCACAAAAAGAACAGAAAATAAATAAAAATGAAAACATACCCATCATAGAATGAGTATGGATCATCTGCTACATACAAGCAGCAGACAATAAGAGAAGTGAAACTGGATGATATCACTAGGCCAATATCTATCTTCAAATTGCAGAAACAACCCAGATGGGAGACATACTCACAAGGCTTATCAGAGAAGAAAGATCTGATTTTGACCTACGCAATTGCTAAAAGGAGTCCAACCACCAACGTGATGGAGTTTTATGGTGATTTCTAAAAGGAAAAATTGTTGGAAATAAGTGGGCATCGTGGATAGGTTTCAAAAACTTTTGACCCACTTGACTCAAGGATCAATTACCCATAAGGCCATAAAACCCAATCCAGGATTCAAGAACCTCAAACTCATAATCAAGATCAGTAAACACTATCTCTAGGATAGTAAATAGCAACACCATGCAACCAAAATAAATCCACAACATACAAGGAAGTAAATCATACCTTTGGAGCTCCGTAGCGCTCTAATGGAGAAGAAGACAATTATCTTGAACAAGAACTCTTCTTGTGGCGACTTAAGGATCTCCAAGACTTTGTTGTCTTCCACGCTATAACCCGTTTCAGATCTCTTTTTTCCAGAAGAATGGTGGAATCTCCAAGAGAAAATCAACTTAAAGCTCTAAGGAAACTAGAAGAAGAAGAGAAAGGAGGGAGTGCAACTCTTGCACTATTTAGAGTGAATTCCAAGGTAGTTATCCAAGGGGTTTGGTTCCCCTATTTATAGCCTTATGCAACCTCCTATTTCTAATTAAAATAAAAGTCTCACTTCCATAAGAATTGGTAACTATCTTCTTTCTAATAATATAGTATAAGTGTCACTTCCATAACAATTGGTAACTTGCTATTACCACCATTAGAAGTCTCACTTCAAATAGAAATAGTAACTTTCTAATTCATTTCCTTTTGAGCTCAAGTAGAATTAGCAGTGATCTAATAATTGATATAGCGTGGGGACTACTAGAAATTCAATAGAAAGTTGGCTCCAATTGGGACACCCCGACCCCACATCTCATGTGCAATCTGGGCCCACAGTTAATTGGAAATAACTCCACTATATAAATGCAATTGCACTCTAGTCTTAGGAATAAATTACAAAGAAGACCCTAAACTTCCCTATTACCACAAGTAGGCCCCTACATCTATATCCATGGATCAATTGGACATGTCCACTAAATTAGATCCATATCTTATTATTCTAGAGACCCAATTAATTATAGTGATCATCAGTACCATCCAATTAACTCTTAATTGAGATGGGTGCGCATTTATTAATGATAAATCCATTAATTAGTACAAGGGGATAATGTAGATAGATTTTACCTTGACAATTGAATGTTCTTACAGTTTTACTACCATGTACCCAAGACACCAGGGTGTTGACCTATAGTTGGCCTCACTCATTGGTGACTCAAAGTAAATGAATAGACAAAAATTTGAATTCATTAATTTCTCATGATTGAAAGCATATTGTTAGGAAATTATGAAAGTAGACCTTAAAGTATAGACAATGTTTCATAAGGTGCTTCTCATGGTCCTTCAATACATCCAATGTACCAGCACCATGATCTAGAATCTTTACATTCTGATGATCGAGACAAATCACACTATCTCATAGTGATCAAAGTGTTGCAACCTTATCAGAGGAGATGCCCAATCTCATCATCGTTTGTGAATCAATACAAGTATAAGATTTGTGACATATGTCTCCCGTATGTGGATCTCATCCATACACATATGTCACATGTAATATACTTGTGGGCTCCGGTTCATCTCATGAACCATTATGTCATTCGTATTGGTTATGTGCAAGAAAGTAATAAAACGCCATTAATCTTATGAAAGTAAAGCGTGATTATATTAATAAATAGTGAAATAAATCAATTTATTACATCATCCACTTGATTAAGACCATATAATCTAACAAAAATCACCAGAGTGAAGTTGGATACGACCCAAATGCAGGTTTGCGAAAAAGAGAATCGGGGTGAAATATAAAATAGTTTTGCATAATGGTCAATATCGGCCATAACACAAAACGACAAAAAAAGAAGAAGAAAAAGGCCACATGAGGACCCCTCTAGTGTCTAATATGATATTGAGTCCTGGTAGGCTATATGGGGTCATACGAGGATTTTTCCCGTAAATTCCTCTACATTAAAACTAAGAAATCAATAAAAGAAGCATTAAATTAGGGCAAAAATTAGATATGGAGAGTACTTGGTGAGGGCTTGGATAAGATAATGGCAAATATAAGAGAGCTTCTATGATGGTGATGAATGATATCCTTATCAAGTAGAGACATTTGTCAATTGAGAGAGATAATAAGGCATGTTTGGTCAATTGAGAGAGATAATAAGTTATGTTAGGCATTTGAAGTGAGAGGGAGACGTGAATGAAATGTTTCTACGACAAGGCAATGTGTGCTTCTTTAAGAGACATTTTTCTGACAAGAAGAACCGATTGACAACATGTAGCAACCGCTAATTTGGATGAAGGAACGACGTGTCTCAAGGGTTGAGAAAAAAAAAAGTGGGCGTGGGTTGAGAAAATGAAGATGTGAGAGAGTTTTATGTGAATGAACAATTGCCTTTTCATTATTTGACGGGGTTTATGTGAAATGACAGGTGCTAGGAGAAGGAAAGGAGATGCAATGAGGATGAGTGCCGTTTCCATTTGCTGACTTGGCTCAAGGAGAAGCCATCTTAATCTGAATTTTCACAATTGTTTTTCAACTTTTAAGGGATATATGAATAGACCAAATAATTAGATATGCCGACTTGCCTGCCTTTGCTTGATTTAATTAGATGTAAAATTAATTGTGATCCAGCTCAAGTTTCTAAAATGTTGGATCTTGATTGTAAATTGATTAGGATTGAGATCCGCGCCAGGCCATCATCATATATCAATAAAAAAAAAAGGCATGAAACTCCATTAAAAGAAAGAAAGAAAGAAGGAAGGAAAAAATCATAGGGTGCGTTTCATTGTGCCATTTGGATGTTCCCATGTTCTCACAAGATAAATGTATAGAAAACATGTTTGGTATGTGTAAATAATTGTTCCGAATTTTGTTCTCATTGGAAGGAATCTCAAAATCTTAACCAGCCAATATAAGAAAGTTGGAACAAAAAAACTTTATTTTTTTTAAAAAACAACTTGCTGGCACAATTGTTTCTTCTTATTTCTTGTCTTTTAAAGAATATCATTTGAATATTCTAAATCCTTTCACTTATCCTAAATGTAGGCCCCACGTTCACAATTCTGAAGGAGATGACCCCACTTTATAATTCCTATAGGTGGGTCACATGGTCACAATAAAAAATAGTGGGCCCCTATTATAATTCTATAATGGTGGGACCACATTATAAATCGTTTATAAAGGTATGCATCACGTTGTAATTTATCTAGGTGGGTCCCGTGTCCACAATCATATTTTTATGGTGGCCCCATGTTCAGATTTCTAAATGTAGGTACCACATTGTAATTTTTGAAAGGTGGGTCCCGTATTCATAATTAACAAAAAGTATGGCTCCACATTTTAATGATGGCCCCATGTTCGGATTTCTAAATGTAGGTACTACTTTGTAATTTTTTAAATGTAGGTCCCATGTTCACAATTAACAAAAAGTATGGCCCCACATTATAATTTCTATAAAGGTGGGCCCACATTGTAGTTTTTATAAATGTGCTACCCCCATGTTCTAATTTTTAAAGATGGGCACCAAATTCTAATTTCTAAAGGTGGGCGCTGTGTCTACAAATATTATAAAAAATGTGGCTCCACTTTGTAATTCTTAAATATGAGTCACATGGTCTTGTTTACAAAATGTGGACCCACATTGTAAATCCTATGATTATGAGCTTATATTCTAATTTCTAAAGGTGGACCCCATATTTACATTTACAAAAAATTGCCCCACATTATAATTCCTATAAAGGTGGTCTCACATTATAAATCTAATGGATATGGGTTCCATATTTTAATTTTTAAAGGCGGGTATCACATTGTAACTTCTACAGGTGGATCCCATATATGATAACAATAGTACTGCAAATAATAAAAGGTGGGGTCCTATATTGTAAATCCTATGTTTGCTCGTTGGAGCAGAACTTTTATAATGTTATCAAACAAGTTCCGTACAACATATTTTTAGTAGACGAATTTAATATAATATTGCCAAACAAGTTCGGCAGAGTATAAATTCGGCACAACCTGATTTTAGCACAACCTAATCTGAATACAAAATTAGAAACAACACGATAACGATGCCAAATAAGGCCCTAACAATCACACAAATTTATTGGACGGACTTCTTCCTCTACAAGTCCTAAGCCATCATTGTTCAATTCAATTTGACGTAATTTTTGAGCTTGGGATTTCATTTGAACGAGACTTGATCCAAAAAAACCCAAAGCTTACATTTACGGACGGCGCCTTGCTTCTCCATTTAAAAGAAGAGAGATTATATTACATGTATTCTCTCATGTATTGGTAGTGTCGGTCGGGCAGCGGCACAACAAGTGATGGCAATTGGGCAATTGCAATTGCAATTACGGCGGCAGCTGTGTAGGCAAGGCAAGGCTGGAGCCTGGAGCGAGCAGTCCGTGCTCGTGGCTGTGGGGTCACGAGTATTTACGACTCACGTCACGAGACCTCAATTCAGTTCAAGTGACGATGACGAGGTCTCAAGTCTCAAGTCTCAAGTCTCAAGTCTCAAGTCTAAGTCGCCTCAGAAATATCTAGTCTAGGACCTCCTCTTATCCTCTCTCTCTCTCTCTCCTCCTTTGCAGCTCTACCTTCGAATCCTTACATGCTCTCTCTCTGTCTCTCTCCCCGTCGTCGATGGAGAAAACAGGTCGATCGATTTCTCTGATATTATGTTGTTGTTAGGACTCCCTTTTGCTCTGCCCTCTCTCTATACATCTTTTGCTGCGTTTCCTTTCTATTTTCTGTTTCGTGGAGGTTAGGGTTTTGTTTTTCCTTTCTGCATTTCTTTTTAAAACGAATTCTATATTACTTGGTTTTTAAAGTTGTCTGCATGCAGCTGATGAGATCCTTCCTAATTCAGTGCATAACAACATGCACATATAGATCTGTTAGACTATTTACGTGCTAATTGTATGAATAAGATGGATCGTTTATGCAAATTTCATCTCCTTTTGGCTGTCGCTGTGGCTGTAACGGTTAATTTCTTGGTAATTGTATTGAGATTTCTCTGGCTATATATTGAAATTTTCGTCGTTCCATACTCTTTCATTTGCTAGGCAAGGGCAAAAAGGAGAGAATAGTCTCGTTTTCTGAAATACTTAACCTGTTTGTGATCCAAGTCTTCACCCATCACGACAATCACAAAACAAACTCAGATGTTTGGACTGCACTGGTTACACGGCGGCTTAAATAACTTAACTAGTGACACTTCAGCATCAACATGAATTCTCAAACACTGGACTCGTAATTGATAAACATTTCACACATTTAAAGTCTTTCCTAGGAATTGAATTACTTGGATACATAAGGAATTCATAGTCAAATGAGCTTTACCAAAGGATTATTATTAAAAGAGGTGAGGGGGGTGAAGTATATGAGGTGGAGATGTGGATGTGAGTGCCTTGAGTTTCCTAGAAATCTTTGAATTACTTGGGTGATGACTGACTGGGTATTCATTTTCCATCTTCCCTTCCCTTCATTTAATTTCCATTAAAGGGAAGGACGTTGTTTGTGGTCATTCTTGGATATTCACCTTCGGTTGTCCTTTTTTTTTTTTTTCCCCCACTTACAGAAATGCATTCCTATATATTCAATTACATGATGAAACAAACAGGTCCTGAAGGATATTCAGTCGGATTGCTACTCTGACTCGCACTTGCATGGCTGAGAAGGAAGATGGCAGGGGCGAAGAGATGAGAAATACACCAATAATGAGCAAAACCAGTGGAAGTTGGGTGCTTCAGCATTCCTCACTAGATCTGGTTGACTAGTAAATGAGTACAACACCCCAAAAATAGATCAGGCATGGTCGGGATATCTCAAGGCAAATAAATCAGTAGGACAGTCCAAATTTAGATCAAAGCCAGAGGGAAATTTTTAAGGCTAGACGTGGTAGTGTTGTCATTTTATTTTTTATTTGTTAGGTTAACCTTTTACAGGTGAACAGTAGCTGCTTATCTAATTGCTGCTTGTGACGTTAATTCTGTCGACATTTATCTAGTCAAGATGTCATTTGTATCTGGAAAATGATATTCTGCTCATGTTTTCTGTTCTCTCTCACTTCCGTGGTACTGAATGGTTGCGGAGGAAAACATGGAAAAGACAGAGGTCCACTGCAGCAATGATTCCAGTCTTGAGCTAGACTTGGTTCAGTGTGTTTTTATGCCTTGGCCATTCAGAAACTGCTACTTATCAATCCCTGGACCAATGAATCTTTCATTTGTAAGAGTGGATAACCATGACTCTATTGTTGAATATTGCTTTCACAATGATATGTTTGGTCGATATAGAACCGTAAAACCCAAAATTTTCCAAAATGAAGTTGACATGATTTAGCAAGAGTGGAACTCAATCCCCCATCCAGAACATGTATAATTTTTGATGAGTCGCTCTGTTAAAACTTGATATCACCCAGACTGAAAAAGATGGAAAAGATTTTGGCCCCTGCGGCCCATTCTGGGAAGCCGAGTTCAAAACCTTGAATGTGAGAGGTTGGTTACTGTAACAGTTCTTTCTCATTTTGATAGTTTAACTGCTGCTACAATCATTTTATAAATGATTGATTTGTCAGGACTTAAATATTTCTTCTTGTTGCATTGCATGCTACTCTTTCCAAGTGCCGAAGTAATTTTACATGCCACTGTTTCTATGTGGTCATTCCACATGCAAAAGTGGCACACTTATGCTATGTGGGACCCATTTATCATGTGGGTTCACCATGCAGAATGTTTGACCAATAAATTAGGATGATCCACTCATTAGGCTAGCAGCAGCTGGTGGTTATATTTGGGTCACTGAATAGTCCTTTTAAGTCACTTAATTATTTTCTGACATTAAATTACACCCAATGAGGGGATGTGCCTATTTTGAGCCGGATCATGGACCCCCCCTGCTGAAAGGGTTGGATGTGGTACATGCATGCTTCATTTTTGCTTGAAGCCAGATGGAATCGGACATTAGATGAGAAGAGTGGCATGTGAGCAACCTTGAGTTTATTTTATTATTAATGATGTGCAACAAAAAGGGTTGGATGTGGCACGAGCATGCTTCATTGTGCTTGCAGCTAGATGGAGATGGACACCAGAAGAGTGGCATGTGAGCAAAACTTTAGTTTGTTTTAGTATTAGTGATACTCAATAAATATGTTCAACTTAACCATGTTAGGGTTAGAGACTTACGGTACTATTATGTGTTACTACAAAACAATTTTTAATGGCTGCAGTAGGAAAGTGAATCAAAGACTTAAGTTTATCTATGTTGATGCAGCTTATGCCTTTTGACATACCACATCCTCTATTACATGCCATACATAGGAAGGATAAGAAGCTGTAAATTTGGGGTTCGATTTCCTCAGGAACTACCAATTAGCTTTTCATGATGTTGCCTAACTGCATCTATTGCATTGGATATCTTTATTATCCTTGGTAGTCCAAAGGTCGATTCACTTTCTATCACGACGATCTCAAGTTATGAAACACCAAGAGGAGAAATTTGTGAGGTTAGTTTTTCTTTTTCTGTAATCAATAAAATCTGGTCTTCAGTGATTTAATTTTCCAGTGGTTCCTGATTTCCAGTTCTAAATTGCTTTTCATATGAAGAAAATTTCTGTTTAATACAGTTCAGTCAGCACATGTTGAAATAATAACTATTTTAAATTTATTTATAAATGATCTGAATGCTTTCAAAATTTTAGGAAACATTAATGATAAAAAAATAAGTTTGTTAATCATGTAGAAACTTTTTTTTATCTAGTTTTAGTGTAGATGAACTAAGAACAATTTGAATGATGAATCAACTCCCTGAGGTTTCTATTCTAAAAAGTCTCTTCATTATTTTTTGTCTTTGGCTTTAAACCTTTGTAATCTGCATCTCCTATTTTAGTATTGCTTCTTTATTATAATGATACATTTTCTGTCAGTATAAGTAAAATTAAATATTCAGAATTTCTATAGAGCACTCTCACTGTTTTTCCTATGTTTTTTTTTTTTTTTTTTTTCTTTTTAAATTTTTTTTTTGCCCACCTTGATCGATTCAGCCCTCTCACACTACCACCACACTCACACACCAAAAATAAATTGGCACTGGCCCAAAACTGATTTTAACCGAAAGAATTTTTCACTATTGGATTTTTTGTTTAAAAATTGCAACTTTGGCTTAAAATTTTCAAACTTTGAAGCCATACTTTTCCACTCCCATATTTGCCATCATCTAGGTGGTCTGGCCTGACAAAAAGTTCTAACAGAAAAAACCTTGACACCTGTTTTCACTACAGTATAAACCGACCCAACAGGTATTGCAGAATGAGTAGAGCTGTGTTGTGATCTGTGAAACTGTAGCTATGGTTGTGATGCAGTACCCTTTACTTCTCTCTAGAAATATTGAAGTATTTGGTATCACGTCTTTTATTTTATTTTATTTTCAATTTACAACCCCAATTTATTGTAGCGGTATTCCATAAATTAAACTGGCACTTTGATGCTTCACTCGTATTTGGCTTTGAACTCCTGCTAATTTCCATCTTTCTACAATCTTCAGGTTTCAGGATTGGAGTTCAGAGAGGTCTTCAAATTCTGGAAGGAAATTTTCTACAGATGTTGCAGAAATTTCAACAAAGGTTAAAAGAACAGTAAGCTCTGTATTAGAGTGTTTTGCAAGAGGCTTTGAACGGGTATCTGAAGGGATTAAAAACATCAGAAAATCATTTCCCTTTCGCTCTGTTGGTGAATCTTCCACAGAAGAGTTAAGCTCGAGGAAGATTCTTGATCCTCAGGGAGCATTTCTTCAAAGGTGGAACAAAATATTTGTTCTGTTATGTGTGTTTGCAGTATCTGTGGACCCCTTGTTCCTTTACATTCCAGTCGTCAACGATAAGAAGAAATGCCTCGATTTGGATCGCAAGTTGGAAATTGCTGCTAGTGTTTTGCGTTCCTTCACTGATGCCTTCTATATACTTCATATTATCTTCCAATTTCGTACTGGGTTTATTGCCCCTTCTTCTCGAGTATTTGGAAGGGGTGTTTTGGTTGAAGATCCTCTAGCAATTGGCAGAAGATATTTGTCATCATACTTCCTAATTGACATTCTCGCCATTCTTCCCCTCCCTCAGGTATATAGGAACTGTGTTGGAAATCATTCTGTAACTAAAAAAATTAAGTTATTTATGCAGACTCCTGTTAGCTAATACCAAGCAGTTTCCTTGTAAACTTTTATTTCATTTCCTTTCTAGAGTTTCTATTGCCTTGAGGGTTTTTTCTCAACTTACCGTAGTATATGTTATAATGTTGATATTAGTTTCATTAAACAGTGGGCCGTTTTTTCTTTTTTTTTTCCATTTACATCTTCAAGGAGTATAAATTATCTGCATCTTCAACAACTCTCTCTCTCTCTCTCTCTCTCTCACACACACACACACACACACACACACACACATATATTTAGGGCCTCCCTATGAATTAAGCCAACCCGACTTTCACTCCACAACACATACACACAATGATTTGGCACCCATCCCCATTTGATATGCATCCGTGATCCAACCCATATCCTCAGTTGAAGTGAATAAAAAGCTGACGACTTTAAAACCATTTTACTTTGTGGCTATAAATCAAGGAGTTCAAATGATCAGATCCAACTGATTTGCAATTCCCTAAGTTCATGAATTATGACTGTCAAGCATTAGGGTGGGCCCCACAAGGAGGTTTTATTATCTTAACCTAGCTCAAGCACGGTGTGCACTCGATCATCACCTTATACACACAAATCTTCAAACGAGGATCTTTCATCCTCATCTAAGCCTTGTCTCGGGGAATCTGGGTTGGCCAAAAAAGGGTGAGGAACTCCTTTGTGGGACCCACCTATCATCAATCCGAACCTTTCATAATCTTCTACCCTGCAAATTCGCAAATCAGCACTCAGCTGACTATGAAATGTTAATTGCCCTTGCCTCACTTGTATCTTTGCATGTTTTTATCTGTTCAGGTGGTGGTTGTTTTGACTAAAATACACAAATTGAGAGGGTTGGCATCATTGCATGCGAAAGACATATTGCGGTTTGTTGTTCTATTTCAGTACATACCCAGGCTTCTACGCATTTTTCCTCTGTATACAGAGGTTACAAGATCTGCTGGCATAATGACAGAGACTGCATGGGCTGGCGCTGCTCTCAATCTCTTTCTTTACATGCTTGCAAGTCATGTAAGTATAACTATCCAAGGGATTATCTTTTTATAGTTATTCTAGAATGCTGGGTATTGCTTGAAGATTTTTTTTTTTTGGAAATAAATGCCACTTTATCATACACTGGTCTTTCATTGTTAGACATAAGTAAGAAGAATTTTATAGCTTCTTTCATTCAATGATACTGAAACTGAAATGCAAGCATTCTGGAATCCGCTTTATCTAGGGAAAACTGCAATTTTCCTAGGATCAAATGGTATTGGCGGGGATTTAGAAATGATATCCAGATGTTTGGGATACCGAAAGACAAAAATTAATAATAAACAAATTGAAGTTCCATTTTTCTTCTTTATTCCAGTCATCATCATCATCATCAAAGTCGTGCCCACACTATGTGAGAAGTTGACTACATGAAGTCTATTTCTCCATTCTGATCTCTATTCCGATCTATCATAAGTCAAATCCTTGGATAGATTGCACTTCTTCATATCTATCCTTAATCCTTCCTACTTCCATCCATAGTTGTCAAATCGTGAATCGTATCGTGAATCGCTCAAGGGGTCGAATCGAATCGAATTGCGAATCGAATCGCGAATCGTAGGATATTTTTTATTTTTCTTAATATAATCGTGAACAAGATAGCCATCATCAATAAGTTGTCCTTTAGAAAGTAAATTGGCCGATAATTTTGGAGCAAAGTAAAATTGGGAAGGGTGATGGACTAGCCTGAGACACTAGATAAAGTAATGGTACCAACTCTAGAAATGAGTTGTTGATCACCATTAGTAGTGGTTATTTTCTCTCTTCCAAAGTAAGGGTGGGAATCTGTAAAGCTATGTTCTACAGATGTCATGTGATTTGAGGCTCCTGAATCTAAAAACCATGTGGATGAGGTGATAAGAGAAAAAAGAGTTGCAGAAGAATGAAAGGCAGGAAAAGCTTTATGAGAATGAGTTTGATACCGACTACCAAAAAAGCCCATAGACGCTTATGCAGAGGTAACTGTGTTATGGATCAGTTCTTGAATCTGAGCAGGAGTCATGGATATAGCCCCGGAGGAAGTGCTTCCTGTATCAGATAAGGGTGCTTGAGCTTGAAATGCAGTTGGAATATTCTGTCTTGGCATATTGGATGGAGGCTTCTTCGACTGTGTCTCATTCCTTTGTTGTAGATTGCGACAGTCATCAATAAGATGACCAGACTGCTTGCAATATTTACAAACCAATTTCTTGCGACAATTTTTGGCAATATGACCGAAGCCTTTGCATTCATAACACTGAGTCATCTTTGGATTTGGGGTTGCTAGAAGAGCCGAATCAGCAGGAAGAGGCACAAGGAAACCTTTTGGTTCTTCCAGAGTAGTACGCTGTGAGGTGAGGCGAAGTTCTTCGTGAAGGACTTCTTGAAAGTAGGTATCAAGATTAGCAGATTTTTCTCTATTCACGAGGCCAGACCGATCAGATTCAAATTCTGGTGGTAGGTTCATAAGAAACTGGCTAGTGTGAGTTTCTTCTTGTAACTGGAGAGCCTCAGATAGAAATCCAGAAAAGACGGTTTGGATCAACATGGAATCCCTCTCAGTCCATAAGGTGAGGAAGCCATTAAAGTATTCCTGCATAGATTTATCCCCTTGGTTATATTTAGCAATTTTACTATCCAAGTGAAACTTTCGGGCCTTATTGGTTTAATGGTAGATTTTCTTGAAATATGCCCACATATCAGCTACTGTAGTGTAGTAGGCTTGAAGAGCAACGGCCAGGGAGGGATCAATCGAGTTAAGGATCCAAGTGACAACTTTAGCATTTTCCTTAGACCAAGTAGCTAAATTTTTTGAGTCAATGGTACTTGGTGTCGGAGGCTTAGTAATTGATCCATCAAGATATCCAAAGAGCCCTTGTCTTTCGACAAAGTTCTTTAAATGGAGAGACCAGGACATAATTATGCCCATTAAATTTGATTGGGATAACATCATACTTTTCCATGGCAGAATGTAGTAAAAAAGAAAGATCAGCAGCAGTTGAAGAAGAAAACAACCAGCAGCAGTTCAATAGTAGTTGATGAGGCTTCCAAACAACCCCCAGATCCAAGACAGCACTTCAATAGTAATGGATGAGGCTTCCAATCGCACACATCACACACAGGTGCAAGACAAGGCTTCCAAACAACCCCCAGATCCAAGACAGCATTGCAATAGTAGTGGATGAGGCTTCCAATCACACGCAGCACACAGTGCAATTTTTGAAAAAAAAATCAGGCCAGGACAGTTCAGTCGAACTGGATTTTGATGGATGGATCCCTTCGTGGGGCCCATAGAGAGACCTGATTGATAATCAAATGAGATGTTAGAAACTAGGATCAAATTCCCTTTCCAGCAGTGCAGGTCTCATCAAAATCCATTCAGAATCCAGGATTTTGTGCGGCTGTGATGAAAATTATTTCAAAAAGTTGAATAATCACAAGATGGATTACAAGGCCTACCTCTGATCTTTGAAAAATTCTGGAAAAATCTCCAAAAAGACGAGGAGAGATGGGCGACCAAGGCTGGAGAGAAACTTGTGGATTTTTGTGACGATTGCAGGTGGGCCACTATTGATCACGATGGTGAAACAGTAGGTTTTCGCCCACGATTTTCTCCCAAAAGCACAGATCCTTGATCTGTGTTGTAATGAGACCTTCAAGAAATTATGGCTTTGATACCATGTTATAATGTGTGGAAGAAGAGAGTTGGGAGAAGGTCTTACCTGTAAATGTGATCAGAGGAAGGAGAGATAGATCATATGAAAGGAGAGAATTCTCCACACGTTGTTCTCTCTTATTGAGAAAGACAACTACTATATGTATACACTTGCTTGCCATATGAATGGCTATAGTCAGGGCCTAATTGAGGCCATTACAGATCTAATGTAATCATTTAGCTAAAAAAGGAGAATACATTCTAGCCAAGAAAGGAAGAAAATAATATACAATGTTGACCCAATCTAACTAGATCCCACATGGGATATCTATGATCATAGGCCAAGTTTGGGTCGGGCCTGCTTCTGACGGATCTTATTGGATTGGTCCTTATCCATTCTACACTCCCCCTCAAATGGATGCTGGGTGGAACCAAGCAACAATTTGGAAACAAGATAATCATGACGATCAAGAGGTAGTGCCTTAGTAAAAATATCACCCAACTAATCATGAGAATAGACATGGCAGGTTGATGGTGTCTGAAACTACATGTTGATAGATGAAGTGACAATCTATCTCGATGTGTTTGGTGCGCTCATGGTAGACTGTATTTTTAGCAATCCGGATGGCACTTGTGTTGTCAACATAGAGAGGAGTTGGGGTGGTGAGAAAAACTCCAAATTCATGGAGTAAGCGATGGAGCCAAACAATTTCACCGCTTGCGGAAGACAGAGAACGATATTTAGCCTCCATTGAAAATTTGGATATTTTAGGTTACTTTTTGCATTTCCATGAAATGGAGTGTCCAAGAAACATTCACCATCCTGTGGTGGATCGACAAGTATCCGGACAACCAGCCTAATCGGCGTCTGCATATGCCTGAAGCTGTAAGGATGTCATAGAAGGGTAAAACAATCCACAATTTCGAGTACCTTTAAGATATCGTAGCATACGATAGACGACAACAAAATGTGGTGTGTGTGGGTTGCTGACATATTGACTCATAGTATGTACTGCGTGAGAAATATCGGGCTGAGTCCTAGTCAAATAGAGGAGACTCCCCACTAAACGTCGAAAGATTGTAGGATCCTCAAGCGGACATCCATCATCCTTGCTTACTTTAACATTGAGCTCAAGAGGTGTATCAAATGTCTTTGCATCTTGGAGTCTGGCTGTCCCGATTAAGTCATCTGCATACTTGGTTTGGTCAACATGAATACCTTCCTTGCTCCTTGAAAATACCTTCCTTGCTCCTTGAAATTTCCGACCCAAGAAAATATGTCAAAGCTCTAAGATCTTTCATCTAAAATGAACTCATAAGATGAGTCTTGAGGTCTGCAATACCGATAGTATCATTGCCACTGATTATCATATCATGAACATATATCAAAAGAATTGTACAGCCACGTGATGTACGGCGAATAAAGAGGGAGCTATAACATGGACTTTGATAAAAATTTGCCTGTAAAATGGCTGAGCGAAACTTGTCAAACCATGCGCGAGGGGCCTATTTAAGGCCATATAATGACCCTTTTAATTTGCAGACATGCTTTGGTGGATAGGCATACCCTGGGGGTGGGCGCATGTAAACTGTCTCCCGAATATTACCATGTAGAAACGCATTTTTCACGTCCATCTGCCAAAGAGGCCAATTTCAAGCAGCTGCAACATTGATGAGACAACGAATTGTGGTCATTTTCGCAACTGGTGCGAAGGTCTCTTCATAATCCATGCCATATTCTTGTTTAAAACCTTGAGCAACCCGTCTAGCCTTGTATCTATTAAGACTCCCATCAGATTTGACCTTAATGGAATAAACCCATTTACTTTTGATAATAGAAGCATTTGCAGGAAGTGGAACCAAATCCCAAGTAGAATTAGCTTCGAGAGTGAGCAATTCTTCTGCCATTGCATCTTGTCGACATGGTATTTTTGAGGCCTGTGAATAGGTGGTGGGAATAGAAATGAGATCTTAAGAAGTAAGCAGCATAGGAAAGCCATATTTGTCAGGTGGAACTGAAATACGACTCGAGTGTCTCAGTGTAAGAGGATCTGGAGAGTCATTACCTGAAGGGGATGGAGCCGGCAAGAGAAGGTGATCTGGAGTAGGTGCAGCGTGATGCATAGGCTTTGGCTGGCGGACATATACTTGAGTGATGGGTGGTGGAGTTCTAGATTCTGGAAACTGAGGGAGATATGAAACTTGAAGAGGGTGATGTTCGGGCCGAACGGAGTAGAAAGGAACATGTTCCAAAAAGACAACCTTCCATGAAATACGGAGGCGATTATCTTTTGGATCATAACAAAGAAATCCTTTGTGTTCATCACTGTATCCAAGAAAAAAACATTTTACAGCCTGAGGTGAAAATTTAGTACGCTCAATGGATGGAAGATGGACAAATCATAGACAGCCGAAGACTCTCAAATGAGAATAGGTAGGCGAATGGCCAAATAGACACTCATACGGAGGAACCTTATTTAGCACAGAACTTGGTAATCGATTAATGATATGAATAGCCGTGTGAGCAGCTTCACACCAAAATTTTGGAGGAACAAGTGCTTCAATTATAAGAGATCGAACCATCTCAAGAATATGTCAGTTCTTCCTTTCAGCAATCTCATTTGGTTGGGATGTGTGAGGACAAGATTTCTAATGAATGATACTTTTGTTAGATAAGAAAGAAGAAAATTCAGAGGACATGTACTCTTCCCCTGAGTCCGAACGTAAGATTTTGATGGATTTATGAAATTGAGTATAGACCATATTATATAACTTTTTGAAAGTAGAGAGAACTTCAGATTTGAACTGTAAGAAGTAGATCCATGTTTATCTACAATGATCATCAATAAAGGTAACATAATATTTATATCCCATTCTACTCAGGTGAGGAGCAACTCCCCACACATCAGTGTGAATAACATTAAAAGCTTCAGTGGTACGTGAGAAATGAACTGGAAAAGGTAACACATGACTTTTGCTTAGACAACAAGCTTCACATTTAGATGTAACAAAAGCAGAAATAAGCTTATCATCAACTAAATGTTCCAAACAACCAAGTTTAAACGAAGAAAGTAAACTAGAATTATTTAAGTGGCCAAGACGTCTATGTCAAACAGTCCATAATTTATTTAAAACACCCATAGTAGTAGCAAAAAAGAACTCGATCTCATATCTAGAAGGAATAGCCTGCCATGCTTACTCAATGTTGACCCAATCTAACTAAATAATATACAATGTTGACCCAATCTAACTAGATCCCACGTGGGATATTTATGTTCATGGGCCAAGTTTGGCTCAGGCCTGCTTGTGATGGATCTTATTATTACAGACTCTTGAAGCAAACCAGAAGCAACTAGAGAGAGAACAGAAACATGCAAGAGAGAGAAGAGTTGCAAGAGGATTTCTTATCATTGTATTGACGATGGTTACATATATAACACTGTAGCCTAAATTAGTGGATCTGATTAAGATCTGATTACAAGATTACAGGCATAGTTAAGGAAATTAATATCTATCTAATATCTAGTGACAACTCATACAATGTTGACTTGTGGGCTGACCCAATACATGGATTGTGGGCTGACCCATTGGTCAAGCTGACCTGCTGCTGACCTGCTTCTTTACACCCCCTCTCAAGCTTTGGATGGGAGAAGGTGACCATCGAAAGCTTGGGAACTAGTTCCAAAAAACGAGAGGTGGAGTGGCTTTTGGTGAAAAAATCTGCGATCTGGGCAGTTGAGGAAATCTGGAAGAGTTTTATAGTACCACTCCGAACATGTTGACGAATGAAATGACAGTCAATTTCAAGATGTTTGGACCGTTCATGAAAGACATCATTTGTTGCCAGTTTCCGTGCACTTTCACTGTCCGTAAAGAGGGGTGGATTTAGGAACTAGAACTCCTAAATCACGAAGTAACCAGCGAAGCCAAATAATTTCAGTGGTAGTGTGAGATATAGCACGATATTCAGCTTCAGTGGAGGACCGTGAGACAACTTCCTGTTTCTTGCTCTTCCAAGAGACGAGAGAGGAGCCAAGAAAGATGGAGAAGCCTGTGGTAGAGCGCCGATCATTGATATCTCCTGCCCATTCTGAATCAGAATAGCCATGCAGAGTAAGATTCTGACTAGAGGAAAGGAGGAGGGCACGGTTGGAACTTCCTTGCAAGTATCTCATTATGCACAGTACAGCAGCCCAGTGAAGATGAGTGGGTCGCGCAACAAATTGGCTGACCACATGTATCGCATAGGCAATATCTGGTCTGGTAATGGTCAGATAAACCAAGCTGCTGACCACTTCACGATAACGAGTTGGATCAGAAAGTAGATCTCCATCAGTAGTTCGAAGTTTCAGATTATGTTCAATTGGAGTAGAGACAGGTTTAAGATCTCTGTGAGTCCAGCTCGTTGAAGAACTTCATTGCAGTATTTTGTTTGTGACAAAAGATATCCTGTGGGAGAGTAGGCAACTTCAATGCCTAGAAAGTACCGCAGATGACCCAAATCTTTCATCTCAAATTGTCGATGAAGAAAACGCTTCAAGAATAAAATACTAGAAGCATCACTACCAGTGATAATCATATCATTGACATAGAGTAACAGGAAAACACAGCCAGATCGCGAATAGTGAGTGAAGAGAGCAGAGTCATGGGCACTCTGAGAAAAACCAATGCTGATAATACAGGTACTAAACCGTTCAAACCAAGCACGAGGTGCTTGTTTGAGTCCATATAAAGCACGTTTGAGTCGACACACATAATGAGGAGGTCTCACGACGCCAGGAGGAGGATGCATATAGATTTCTTCCTGAAGGAATCCATTCAAAAAGGCATTCTTGACATCAAGCTGATAGAGTGGCCAATGTCTAATAGCGGCAACGGAGATAAAAGTACGAACTGCTGTCATCTTAGCAACCGGAGCAAAGGTCTCCTCATAATCTACCCCATATTCTTTTGTGTAGCCATTGGCAACCAAGCGAGCCTTGTAGCGATCAACAGATCCATCAGATTTGGTCTTGATCTTAAATATCCATTTGCAGCCGATAGCCCGTTTTCCGGAGGGAAGAGGAACAAGATCCCATGTTCGAGTTTTCTGCAGAGCTGCAAGTTCTTCTACGATGGCAGACCTCCAGTTCGGATGAGCAATGGCCTCCTTATAGGATTGTGGTTCTGCCAAGGTGTGAATTGCTGCAAGAAAGGACTTATAGGATGGAGAAAAATGATCAGTACAAACAAAGCCAAAACGAGAGGGAGGGATTTTGGTGCGCACTGGATACCTTCGAGTTTGAGGAGGATCCTGCACATCTGGAGCAGAGGAGATGGGCCCGGGGTCAGGAGTGGGAGGTGGTGCTGCCGAGTCCAAATGAGCAAACGGAGTTTTGGGCCGACGATGATAGACCTGCAGGGGTGGATGAGAATGTGTATCGGAGGCAAACAGGTCTGGAAAGGGATCAAGAGGGTAAACCGTAGGTTGCTCGGGAGAAGGGGATGAAGTAGGTAAAGTGTAGAAAGGTATATGTTCCAAGAAGGTGACATTACGCGAGACCCGTAGCTTATTGGTTTTAGGGTCATAACATCGATAGCCTTTTTGTTCGATGCCATACCCTAAGAAGACACAGACAGTGGATTTAGGAGAAAGTTTGGTTCTCTCATTGTCATGCAACAGAACAAAACAGGTGCAACCAAATACCTTTAGATGAGACAAGTCCGGTTTACAAGAGAACAATTTTTCATATGGAGATGTGCCAGATAATACAGAGGATGGTGTTCTGTTAATCAGATAGATTGCAGTCAGGACTGCTTCCCCCCAGAATTGTAGAGGAACATGTGAGGAATAAATCAAGGATCTAGCAGTTTCTAGGATATGTCTGTGTTTCCGTTCTGCTACTCCATTCTGTTGTGGTGTGGCAGGACAAGATAATTGAGCTAGAGTCCCTTGACTGGTCAGGTAAGAACGGAATTTGTGGGACATGTATTCTCCCCCTGAATCAGACCTGAATATTTTAATCCTCGTGTCGAATTGAGTGAAAACCATGGTGGAGAAAGCAGTGTAGATAGTATATAATTCAGAACGATTTTTCATCAAATACAACCATGTATATCTAGTGAAATCATCAATAAACAACACATAATAAATGGAACCGCCTTTCGTGGGCTGAGAGGCCGGTCCCCAGACATCAGAATGAACTAAAGCAAAAGGAGCAGTAGAAAGAGAAGCGCTTTTATTGTTTACCAAATTGGCAACCAAAATAGGTAGAAATGTCTGATACAGAAATGTTACCAAATACACCACTAGAAAATAAAAACTTCATTTTATTAAAAGATAAATGGCCTAAACGAGAGTGCCAAAGAGCGAAGGGTGATGTAGATGAAACAAGGGCGGCAGAGGATATTGTAGATGATGGAACGTGCAGCGAGCGGAGATAGTAAAGCCCTCTTGACCTAAGGCCGGTCCCAATCTGTCTCCCGGTGCGCGGATCCTGCACAGAACAGCCAGTGGAGGAAAATGAGACAAGAAATCCAGAAGAAGTCAATTGACTAACAGAGATCAAGTTGATGGACAAGTGAGGAACACACAAAACATTAGTAAGAGAGATCAACTTATTTGAAATGGAGCCAATGAGGGAGACTGGTAGAGGAGTGGCATCAGCTGTTTGGATAGTGAGAGAGAGCTAGCAGGAGTATAACAATTATGAAGTTTGGAAACATCATTTGTCATATGATAGGATGCACCAGAATCAAAAATCCAGGTAGTATCATGAGTACCTGAAGGACCAGAAATGGACATGGCAGAACCAGAGGCTGAGGGGGTAGTGGCCATTTGAGAAGCAGAACCAGTGGAGGAAGCCAGAAACAACTGTTGCATGCGCTCATCAACCATAGCCTGAATTTGAGATGCAAGATCCATTTGTGGAGGCACAAAGCTATCATCTTCAGTAACATTGGCTGCATAGGGTCGCTGTGGATAAGATTGCATGGGACCACGATTGGGCTGTTGACCAGAGTGTCTGGTCTTATTGTTCGGTCTTGGAGATCTGGTTGGGCAGTCCCGTTTCCAGTGTCCTTTCTTCTTACAATAGTTGCAAAAGTCATTGGTACCAGATGGAAAGGAGCGATCATGCTGTGGGGTACTTACATTTGCTGACAGGACATGTGTGGGCTCCACATGTTTCTTCCTTGTAAGAGAAAGTTGAGTTTGTTCTTCTGCCAAAAGTTCGGAGAGTGCCGTATCAACGAAAGGCAGTGGTGACCGATGTAATAACTGACCACGAACATGTTCAAAATCAGGGCGGAGCGCCATAAGAAACTGAACCAGGCGAGTCTGTTGTCTATAGACTTCAAAGGTGTGAGCATCATCAGTTGTTTTAAAAGTGGGTTCCATTAGAGCCAGTTGATCCCATAAAGCAGTCATTTTGATAAAGAAATCATGAATGGAGTCATTCCCTTGGTTTGCAGTTTTGATTTCCCATTCTAACTGATATCGGCGAGCAGCATTAGTTTGAGTATACAATCGTGCTAAATAATCCCAAGCAGCCTTAGGATAATTGAATTTAGCTAATTGATTTCCAATAGATGGATTAACTGAATTGGCAATCCAAGAATTTATTTTCCCAACGGAAGCTTCCCATTCCTCAAAAGTGGCATCCTTACTGTCTGGTGTAGGAATTTGCTGAGCAACATATTTCCACAATTTTTGACCTTTGAGGAAATTTTGCATGAGATAAGACCAATAAGGATAATTTGTGCCATCAAGGATGACAGTAATTCCTGATACAGTTCGATCAGAAGACATTGAACCAAAGCAAGGTGCTCACAGTCTGAATAAGGAGAAATCTAGCCCCAAAAGCCTATGCAGATTTGAAATACAACCACAGTAACAAACTAGATTTGAAAATTTTCAATAAGAAGGTCCAGGAGACTTGAATCTGAGCACAGATAAGTGCTATGGGCCCTACTGAATTATCAGAAGAGAGATCACAGCCACAGAGAGCAGACCAATCCAAAAAACAGGCAAAAAGAATCCAAAACAGGCCTAGGCGAGTGTGATTTTGGGCACAGATTTGTGTTGTGGGCCCCACTGGATGATCAGCCGGATGATCAAAGCACACAATGATCTCTGCCTCAAAAATCCGAAACTCCTCTAGGTGGAATTTTGATGAAAGCTTGTGTAACCAGAAATTTGAACGGGCTAGATGAAAACTATTTGCTCAAATGAGATAAGTACAAATCAGAGAGAATGGCCTACCTCAGATGATCAAAAAATCTAGAAAAAATGTGCAGAAGTCTCAGGATAAATGGTCGACCAATATGGGGATACTTTCTGATTCAGGGTGATCAACAGGTGGGCCACCTTTGATCACAGCAGAGTGCAGAGCATGATGACTGATGAACAGAACTGCTTCAGGGCTCCTCTGATTTTTGAATGGACAGACGATCAGAGCTCTGATACCATATTACAGACTCTTGAACCAAACCAGAAGCAACTAGAGAGAGAACAGAAACATGCAAGACAGAAGAGTTGCAAGAGGATTTCTTATCATTGTATTGACGGTGGTTACATATATAACACTGTAGCCTAAATTAGTGGATCTGATTAAGATCTGATTACAAGATTACAGGCATAGTTAAGGAAATTAATATCTATCTAATATCTAGTGACAACTCATACAATGTTGACTTGTGGGCTGACCCAATACATGGATTGTGGGCTGACCCATTGGTCAAGCTGACCTGCTGCTGACCTGCTTCTTTACACTTATTGGATTGGTCCTTATCCATTCTACATTACCTCCATTGAGGATCGACTGTTCTATTTATAATGTTACTGTGCCTTCGTCAAGGCTCTAATTATGTTAAGAGTACTAATTAGAACAAAGAAAAGACATGGAAATAATATATCCTATCCTATACATGGAATGAGAGAAATCAGCTAAACCACAGCTATACAATCTTGAGTATATCCCACGTGCGGGAGGCTGTACATGGGCCTTTGTTGGGCTGGGCCTGTTATCTTCTACATAATCGTCCGTGGCCCACCTGTGATCATAATCACTGCTGCAGTCGACACCTCCAAACATGGTCGACCAGTTGAGCTCTTTTTTATTGTGATTTTTCCTGGATTTTTATCTCATCAGAGGTAGGCCATCTGCAATTTTTGTGGAATTTCAGTTTTTACAGCTAGATTCAATCTCAGCCGTCCAGATTTCTGGATTTTGAACATTTTTGAGGGATTCTTCTTCCATCAGTTAAGGAAAACATCCCTCCATTCGTACCCCACTCCTGATCTGTCCAAGGATCATAGTGTGGGGCCCATGTGAAGAAATACCCACTCTTCTGGTATTTTTTGTGAAGTTTGTATCGGAGCACACAGCCTGGTGCTTCTGTCTGCTGGTCCTTTCAACAGCTGGCTTCTGCATGTTTCTAATTCATTAAATTAAACTTATCTGTTGAAATTTCATCCATAGCATTTACAAATCCTGCTTTAATAGTATTCCATTGTCATCCTTCCTTGAAATTTTTTGAATTGGACAAATCTGAACTGCAAGTGATTAACTCCAATGGAAAGAATTATACTTCCTGGTCTTACCAGTTTCAAGTATATTTGGAAGGCAAAGAAATGTGGGGACATTTCTGGGATAGATCCTAGACCAAAAGATGATGAGAAATATCTGTCGAACCTTAGTACGTTATATCAAACCCTACAAAATCTCCAAAGCCATGTGGGAATACTTGAAGAAAGTTTACCATCAAGGGAACACTACTCGCTAGTATCAACTTGAACTTGAGATTGCTTAATACTCTCAAGGAACTTCAATTCAAGATTATTACTCAAGTTTTTTGAATTTGTTGACTGACTATGATGAGATAAAGTATGCTAATGTGTCTGAAGCTGCACTTTCAGAAATACAAAAATTAAAGGACATTAGTCATTGGGATCAGTTTCTTATGAAACTAAGACCAGAGTTTGAGTCTGTTCGTTTAAAACTTATGAGCAAAATTCTTTCTCCTTCGTTAGATGAATGTCTGAATGAACTTCTGTGTGAAGAACAAAGCCAACTAAAGCAAAATGTTTTCAGTACTCCTCTTGAGGTTGCTTTTGCCACTACTGGAAAACCTTTACCTGTTTACTCTTCGAGCACAGTAGGTGGACTCGATGAAGTGACCTATGCTGCAAAAGGACATTCTTAGGGGTGTGATTTAAGTAAAGTTCAATGCTATGGTTGTAAGTCCTTTGGTCATTTTGCATTACAGTGCAAGCAGAAATTTTGTAATTATTGCAAAGCTAACAGACATGTCATTGCGGAATGCATAAAAAGGCCACAAAATTGCACTCCTCGAGCCTATCATGCCTCCGCTAGGACTGCTTCTCTTGATGTTGTTGAAACTTCAGTCATGCCTTCACAACCACAACCACTTGCTTCGAGCCCATCTTCTTTTATCACTCCTGAGGTCATCCAACAAATGATCCTTAATGCTTTCACAGCCCTAGGGATTTCAGGTAATACTCGAACTCTATCCAATCTTAGGTACTTTGACTCCGGTGCTTCAAATCATATGACTTCATCCTCTACTCATTTTTCAAATATTCAAAAGTACCCTAGTCATTTACAAGTTCACACTGCCAATGGTGAAAAGCTTTCTATTACAACAGTTGATGATGTTTCCCATTCCATGCCTCTGAAAAATGTTTTTCTTTCTCCATCCTTAACTACCAACCTTGTATCGGTTGGACAACTTGTTAATGATGATTGTAATGTTGTGTTTTCTCGCTCTGGTTATGTTGTGCAGGATCAAGTGTCGTGGAAAGTGATCACGACGGGACCTAAATGTGGCCGTCTATTTCCAATTCAAATGTCTTCTTTCTCCTCTGTTAATAACGCACTTGTTTTTTCTTCTTTCTCTTCTAAGGATGTTTGGAGGCTCTGGCATAACAAATTAGGCCATCCTTATGCTAAAATGTTATCTTTTATGATGAATCATCACATCATTAATAGAAATAAAGCTTCTTTTAGTCCTGTGTATATTGATTGCACGGCTTGCAAACTTGGAAAAAGTAATGTCCTTCCTTTCCCTATGCATCATACTATGGCTTCTAAATGTTTTGACATAATTCACTGTGATGTATGGGGCATTACTCCGGTAATTTCTCATACCAACCACAAGTATTTTGTCACTTTTATTGATGACCAGTCACTTCACATGGGTGTGTTTTTTGCATTCCAAATCAGAAGTATTTGATGTTTTCCAAAAATTTCTTGCCTACATAGAAAATCAGTCTTCCACTACTATCAAGATTCTACGTTCGGATTCAGGGGGAGTATATGTCCCATCATTTTCAGAATTTTCTGCAAACAAAAGGGATTTTATTGCATAGATGTTTCATAGCTCCCTACGACTCATTCTCCATCACCTAATCTCTGTTGGAATCCGTTTCTTCTCCTGCTCCATCATCACTTCAACTTAGACGTTCCAAACGAATTTCTCGTCCTCCAGACAGATATGGCTTCACCCACACCTCTTTGCTTGCCACCATATCTAGTGTTGCAATACCTAATTCTTATTTACAGGCTGTGAAACATGACTGTTGGGTAAAAGCTATGCAGGAAGAGTTAGATGCCCTTCAGGTGAATCATACATGGGACATTGTTCCTTGTCCTTCTCATGTAAAACTACCGCAACCCCGGATCTTGATCGAAAGTGAAGACCAGTCTCCACGAGATTGATCGAATCCAAAGGATTCCAGCCCTAGGGCACTACATAAACCATAACAGCGAGAGAAGCAGCTCACGATAGTTTAATTAATTAATTGAAAAGGCATAACCTTACATTAGGGGCTTCTCTATGTATAGAGTAGCATTGTTCTAAATAATCAAGACATTCTAAAGAATCTATCTAATCTTAATCAAAATAGGATTTAGGAAGCAAATATATAAAGCAGCTCTACTAATTTAGAGACTATCTAAACTAATGATAGGGATCTCAATTTCAGAGATCATGTGGACCCCATCAAGTGGGTCCATCAGGGCCTACGGGTCCTAGTCTTGGATCGGGCTGCATCAAAAACCTATTGGCTGTAAATGGATTTTTTCTATCAAACTTGAACCTGATGGCTCTTTGGATTGTCATAAGGCTCACCTAATTGATTGGGTAATCGCTAAGAATCTGGCATTGATTATGATCAGACCTTTGCTCCGGTCGCCAAGATGACAATTGTTTGTACTGTGCTAGCAATAGCAGCTTTGCAATCTTGGCCACTTTATCAGTTCGACATCAAGAATGCTTTTTTCCACAAGGACCTTGAAGAAGTTTATATGGAAATTCCATAAGGCATTTCGGGTATGTCCAATGGTGAGTTGCTTGCTAACGTCAATCCCTGTATGGTCTCAAACAAGCACCTAGGGCATGGTTTGAAAAGTTCCGAGATGCGGTTTTTCAGATTGAATTTCATCAAAGTTAGTATGATTCGTCCTAGTTTATTCGTCAAACGTCAAATGGGATTATTGTGTTATTGGTCTATGTGGATGACATCATCATATTTGGAACTGATTCAACTATGATTGGGCATTTTCAAGCTTCACTTAATGAATCATTCCATATGAAAGATTTAATACCACTATCCTATTTCTTGGGATTAGAAGCTCATCATTCTGACAAAGGTTTAATGCTTAATCAGCATAAATATGCATTGGATCTTATTGAGACGGCGGGTTTATAGAACTCTACACCTATGGGCACACCACTTGAGGCTAATGCTAAATTGTCTCATGATATGGTGATCTTCTTCTGGATGCCACATTATATCGACGATTAGTTGGCAGTTTGATATATCACACGATTACTTGCCCTGATATATCCTTTGCAATAAATCTTGTTAGTCAATTTATGACTCAACCCCATCATCTACATCTAACTGCTGTCCGGCGTATTATTTGCTATTTCCTTGGCACTCCAAATCGTGGCTTGTTCTTTCTGTTGGGCAATACTCTCTCTCTCTCTCTCTCTCTTATGGCATGCTCTGATGTGGACTAGGCATGTTGTCTAGACACAGACGTTCAACAACTGGCTGGTGCATGTACTTGGGAGATTCCTTGGTCTCGTGGAAATATAAAAAGCAGGACAAGGTGTTCAAACTACAAATCTTCCGCTGAAGTTGGATATCGTGCAATGTCTGCCACTTCTGCTGAAATTGTATGGCTTCGTGGCCTACTTTCTGAGCTTGGTTTCTGTCAAACATCTCTGGCATCTCTTTATGCTGATAATACTAGCGCTATCCGGATAACATCAAATCTTGTTTTCCATGAACGTACAAAACATATTGAAGTTGGCTGGCATTTCATCCGAGATGATTATAAACATAACACCATAAGTCTTCCACATATCTCATCCGGACTTCAAGTGGCAGATATCTTTACAAAGAGTCTACCAAGGCCGCGACATCAGTTCTTGGTTGGCAAATTGTTGCTTGTTGACTCAACAACATCATTATTTATTTATTTATTTTTTGGGGTGGGGGGCATAAGATATAGTCAAACTTGTACAGATCATTACCGTGAGAGTATGTTTAGGGATTTTTTGGGTTGTAATTGCTAATTTGTAGCCTAAGCAATGCAAGTCAATCTTTATATAATGGAATGGAAAATCCCAAGAGAGGAACACACGAATTTGGATCCAACCAAATCCCCCCCCCCCCCTCCTCCCCCCACCCAAACCCACCACCCCCGCCCCTTCCCCCCCTGCTTGTGCATGACAGTCTGATCAGAGGGGATATGGAAATCTGTTGAAAGGATGGATTAACTGGATAATATAAAGATTAGTCTGCAATCTAGAATCATCTCTGGTCCAGTAAAGTTGGATATGCAAATTCATTAAGAACTTTATACCATTACATTGTAGATCCCTTTATAGGGATCCATAACCTTCCAGTATGCACTGAATAAGAAAAAATGAAATGATTCTTGTTCAAGTTTTGAAGATTTAGTCACAACATAACTAATTAATGCCGCATTATTCCTCAATCATGAATAGATGATCTGATATATCATGATAGTTTTTGTTTATTTTCATTGTGAGTAATGCGTGGTGGATGTTATCAAATGGTTTCTTGTTTTGTCTCTCAGTTCTTGTAGACACGTGTGATCTAGTAAGTGAATTCCCTTTCTGGTACATGAAGCTGCTTGGTACTTACTGGGATAGGCAAATTATTAATGAAAAAACTTTTATAATATTATATCATTGATCTTTTTTCTGGTCCACAACCTTCCAGTGTGCATTGAATAAGAAAAAAAAATGAAACTATTCCTGTTTAAGTTTTGAAGATTGACTCAAACAGAACAGTGGATGGAAAATTCCAAATTGTTCCAAAATCATGAATAGATGATTTGATATCTCTTGTCGTTTTTTTTATTCATTTCCATTGTGATAAATACATGGTGGAGTTGGCATATGGTCTGGAATTGTGTGTCAGTTCTCACAGACACGTGACTTCGTAAGTGAATGCCCTTTCAGGTACTTGGAGCTGTTTGGTACTTATTTGCGATTGAACGACAAGATACATGCTGGCGAGCTGCCTGTAGTAAAGAAGACTCAAAATGCAAAATTGATTCTTTGTACTGTAGTGAAGGAAGTAAAGGGGACAAAGACTTTCTAGCTAAATCTTGCCCCATTCCCATTACAGATCCAGTGAATACCACGGACTTTGACTTTGGAATATTCCTCCCTGCTCTTCAGTCTGAGATTGTCCAATCAGAAGATTTCCCGCAGAAGTTCTTTTACTGCTTTTGGTGGGGACTACAAAATCTGAGGTTTGTGCCTACTGAGGTCCCCTTTGATATTTTAAATGATCCACATTTAAAGGATTGGATTACGGAGTCTTAAATGTTGGCTGGTGGTTGTAGATGTAATTTATGTAATCATTTTCAGAGTATGGCCTCGCTTGTGGGGCCCACCTGAAAGCATGGCAATAATGGCGGTGTAGGTGTTTGGAAGGTCTCCTCATCACCTACTATGTGCGAAAAAAGGGTGTCCACTTGATTGGAAGGAGGTACACTTTTGAGGGGCTCAATGTTGCCGAAATCCTTTGTTAGATTAAGTCGGATGGTATGGAATTTGCAAGTGCAGTCATAGGGCCCACATGGATAGGGGTTAGCGAGTTTGAGGTGTTTAGATTGATCATAAGGTGGATCAAGTCGTCTCCACAAGCCAGTACTTTCCATGCTTGGGGACGGCTTAAATTTCAGGTACAGTCAGGTTGTTCCTCCCAAAATAAATAAATGATTGACTGTGATGCTTCCACATTGGCCCTCAGGCCAGCTTTTGTTCCATGCTTGGGGAGTGAGAGGAATGGTATGTCTTGTGGCTGTCCACCTGGAAGCATGATGCACATCACTTGAAGGGGGTGCAGTGGCGATGGTGGGGGCAGAATATAAAGGACAATGTTTGACCTAGATGTCTGCCGCAAATAGTTGCGACCATATTCTAACCTTCAGTTTAAACGCCTCAAAATTGGATATATTTTTGTCATTAGATGATTTACTTGTCTCCATGTTTTTGCATGATCAATCCAAGGGTGTGTAAATCGGGCGAGTGCTAGTTCGTGAGTGTCAAGGGAGAGGAGTGAGTGGGACCCACAGGCTTGGTAACTTCTTTTTCATTCTATGGCATTGGCCCCATGGCCTTTCTAGATAAGAAGTACGTATGTAGGCAAATGTTCTTATGAGATGAAACGATGGTGAGAATGAGATGACTATTTATGGGGAGCCCCAAGAGGAGAAGGGGACGGACAGGAATGGAATTTGTAGACCTATGTTTGGATATGGAGTAGATTGCCCATCCAAATTTATGCATGTGAAAATGGGCCATATTCATCTCAATTTGTTCTAAAGATACACATCCATGGACATCATAAACTTCCCTCAGGCATCATTGGACCAAATAGATTCCATCTCTGCTGCAGATGGTTGGCAATTGGCATGATATCTTCTTTTAATACAGCAGTTTAGTGTCAAAGCACTTGGAGAAAGAGCACTAAACTGCACACTGAAATAAATTGATGACTGTATTCGATTTCCAATCGTGAAACCTAGAAGGCCAAAATCACCATACAGGATCTGTCACTAGTCATTGTAAGTAGTACCCACGCCCCTTAGAGCAAGCAAGTTAAAATGAATTTTATGAGTGGATCTATACATGTGGGACTGGCTACTTGGGGCTGCCAACTATTTTGTTAGTTATTCATAGGGGTGCTCATGGGCTGCCCTGACCTGTGCCCAGACCACTTTGGCCGGTATTGGGCCTAGGTCTTAGTACTAGGGCTGAACCTAAATCTAAAATTTGGGCCTGTTTAATATTTGGGTCGGGCTTGAATAAAGTGATAGATAGAAAGCTTGATTGCCTAAAGCCCATCATCTACACAACCTTCCAAGCAAGGGATATTTGACCAATCTACGAAATCCCACAAGATTCCACACGTGAGATATTCTGGATATGGGCTTTTTAGGTTGGGTCTATTGACCTATTTATGGCTCTACACTCCCCTTCAAATTGATGCGGGGTGGCACAAAGCATCAATTTGGAAAGAATATATTCATGTTGATCCTGGGGCAGCCCTTTAGTAAGCACATCAGCCAGTTGATCATGTGAAGAAACATAGGGCAGACGGAGTTTGTCAGAGACATAATGCTGACGGATGAAGTGGTAGTCAATTTCTATGTGCTTAGTGTGCTCATGGAAGACAACATTCTCTGCAATACGAATGGCACTTGTGTTATCTGCATAAAGTGGAGTAGGGCCTTTGAGAAAAACACCAAACTCACGCAGGAGACGACGAAGCCAAACAATCTCGCTACTAGCAAAGGACATAGACCGATATTCAGCTTCAGCAGTTGATTTGGAAAGAGTGCTTTGTTTCTTACTATTCCATGAGATGAGTGATGTTCCTAAGAACATGCACCAACCGGTTGTGGATCTACGAGTGTCAGGGCACCATGCCCATCTACATCGGCGTAGGCTTGGAGTTTTAGTGAAGAAGTGGTCGGATAAAACAGTCCTTGATCACCGGTGCCCTTGTCATACTGAAGAATCCGGAAAACAACTTGGAGATGCAATTTACGAGGATCCCTAAGAAACTGATTTACAGTTTGAATGGCATGAGAGATATCTGGCCTTGTCATAGTTAGATACAGTAGGCCACCAACCAACCATTGAAACAAGGTCGGGTCTTGAAGAGGTGGCCCATAATCTTTGCTAAATTTAACATTGAGTTCAATGGGTGTGGCAAAGGTTTTGGCATCACCAAGTCTTACCAATTTGACCAAGTCATCAGCATATTTGGTTTGGACCACTTGAATACTATCCTTGTTCCTTGAGACTTAGAGTCCTAAAAAGTAAGTGAGGGGCCCCAGATCTTTTATCTTGAAGGTATCCATGAGATGACTTTTCAGGGTGGAAATACATGTTGCATCGTTGCCATTGATTATCATATCATCAACATAGATCAAGAGAATGGTACAGCCACGTGAAGTTCTTCGAATGAAGAGAGAATTATCATTCGGACTTTGGTGAAAGTTGATTGTACTGATAGCATAGCAGAACTTATCAAACCATGCAAGTGGATCCTGTTTGAGCCCGTATAAAGACTTTTTCAGTCTGCCGACATGTCATGGCGAACATGTATATCCCGGTGGAGGACACATATACACAATTTCATTGAGATCGACATGCAAAAAGGCGTTCTTGACATCCATTTGCCACAGAGGCTAGTTACAAGCTGCAGCGACGCCTAGTAGACATCACACTATAGTTATTTTAACGACAGGGGCAAATGTTTCTTCATAGTCAATGCCATATTCATGTTTATAACCTTGGGCAACCAGTCGTGCTTTATAGCGATCAATATTGCCATCAGATTTGACCTTGAGTGACTAGACCCACTTGCTTCCAATGATAGATGTATTCGACGGAAGAGGCAGTATATCCCAAGTGTTGTTCATCTCGAGAGCTAACAATTCATCTGTCATAGCATCTTGCCAACATGGAATATTAGAAGCTTAGGAATAAGAAGTTGGAATAGGAATGTGATCTAAAGAAGTAAACAACGTGGAAAAACCATACTGATCTGGGGAAACTGAAATACGATTAGAGCGTCGCACAATAGGATTACCTTCACTAGGAGTGTCATGTCCTCGAGGAGTTGGCATGGTTGGTTGATCGGTAGTGAGAGTAGCTGGAGGCAGTTGTTTGGTGTGCCGCTTATAAACTTGAGTAATTTCTGGAGACGAGTTAGGTGTTGGGAATTGAGGAAGGTAAGAAACTTGGATATCAATATGAGGGGAGGAGGAATAGAACAGAACAACATTTCGTGAGATACGTAACTGGTGTTCTTTGTGATCATAACAAAGGAAGCCTTTGTGCTCATCACTGTATCCAAGAAACATGCAGCGAGTAGCCTGTGGGGACAACTTGTTTTGCTCAAGGGAAGGAGATGAACAAAGCATAGATAGCCGAATACCCTCCAATGTGAGTAGGAGGGAGAGTAACCAAATAAACACTCAAATGGAGAGAATTTCCCGAGGACAGAGCTAGGAAATATGTTTCTGATATGGATAGTTGTATGTGCTGCTTCACACCAAAATTTAGGTGGAACTAGGGATTCAACAAGAAGGGTCCTGACAGTTTCTAGTAGGTGTATTCTTTTTTTCCGCTATCCCATTCTGTTGTGGTGTGTGAGGGCAAGATTTTTGGTGAAGGATCCCTTTATCAGATAGAAAAGAGGTGAATTCTTTGGATGTGTTTTCTCCCCTTGAATCTGAGCGTAGGATCTTAATGGTCTTTTGAAATTGAGTGCTTACCATATTGTAGAATTTGCAGAACATGGAAAAAACTGCAGATTTAGATTTTAAAAGTGTATCCATCTGTACCTACAATGATCATCTATGAATGTAGCATAGTACTTATATCTAAGTGTACTCAATTGAGGAGCAATGCCCCAAACCTCTGTGTGAATAATATCAAATGGAGCAGTGGCACGTCAGTGATGAGTAGGAAAAGGCAACACATGACTTTTACTCAAGCAACAAGTCTCACATTTTGATTGTGCAAAAGAAGAAAACATAGTACTAGTAACAGATTTTTCCAAACTACCAAGTTTAAACAATGAAAGAAAACTTATATTATTCAAGTGACCAAGGCGTTTATTCCAAATGGTCTAGATTTTATTTAGAAATCCCCTAGAAGAAGCAAACAACAAAGGTTGTCCCATGTCCAAGAGAAAGAGCTTGCCATGCTTACTCCCCTTCCCAATCACCCTCCCAGTTTGCCGTTCCTGTATGATACAATCAAAGGGAGAGAAATGAACAAGGTATCCACAATCAATAAGTTGACCAATGCAAATTAGATTAGCTGCCAAATTGGAAACAAAATAAACATCAGATAATGTAAGGGTTCCCATGGATATGGTTCCCAGACTAGAGATTGGCAATTGGTGATCATTGGCCGTGGTGATTGAATCATGGCCCATGTATGGTTTTGTGTTGTGCAAATTTTGTGCTGCAACGGTCATATGGTTGGATGCACCAGAGTCTAGAAACCATGTTGAGGGTGTAACAGGTGATGAGAGGGAAATAGATGAGTGAAATGCAGGAAGAGATGTATAGGAGGAAGACAAACCACTAATACCCATGGAGGTAAATGCAAAGGCCACAGAAGAATTTATCATCTCACGAATCTGAGCAGTGGTCAGAGTGACTGACCCTGTATCTGAGGATGGCAAGTCAAGCTGGGTGCTGTGTTGAACTTGAAGAGCAGTTGGGCCACGCTTTGGAGAGTGATCTGGTTTCTTATCAGGCCTTCTTGTACAATTGGAAATTACATGACCATTTCGCTTGCAGTAGTTGCAAAACAATTTTCTCCGGCAGTCTCGAGCCACATGGCCATACTTCTTATACTCATAACACTGTGGTTTCTAACAACGAGTAGTGAACATAGTTGTTTCATCGGCTGATGATGGAGTCGGTTGTGTAAGAAGTGCCTTTGGTTCCTCATTAAGAGAATGAGTAGAAAACATGTGAGTTTCTTCCTAGAGAACCTCTTGGATGCACGTATCTAGATCGGGAGAGATTATTCTATTCATAAGCGCAGCCCATATAGGTTCAAATTCAGATCGAAGGTTCATAAGGATTTGACTAACATGTTCTTCCTGTAATTTGAGGGCTTGAGGAAGCCAGTCTGTCGAAACAGATTAAAGGAGCATTTGATCCCTCTCGGTCCATAGGGCTAGATGGCCATTGTAGTATTCCTGGACAAATTTATCATTCTGGCAATATCTTGCTAACTTTGTATCGAGGTGAAATCTTCGGGCCTTGTTTTGCTGATGATAAATTTTCTTTATGTGTTTCCACATGTCAAAAGCCGTGGTAAAGGCTTGAAGTGCCGTTGAGAAGGACGGATCGACTGAGTTAAGGATCCATGTTATCACTTTGGCATTGCGTTGGTTCCGAGTAACAATGATTTTATCATCTACAGCAGGTGTGGTTGATGTGGCAGTGGGGCCTGCAATGGGTTTAGAAGTTGTCCCATCCAATTATCGTAACATCCAAATATCCCAACATACCTTGTCCTTCAACAAAAGTTTTGAGATGGAAGGACCAGGACAGGTAGGTAGTTCCATTAAATTTCACTGGAATGACGTCAACCTTGTCCATTTGAAATAGATAGATGAATTTCCCAAAGAGATTGATTTTCTAAATAGAAAAGAAATCAGATTTTTCACAGAAACCAAGAAAAAACTGAAAAATAGGCTGCCGGGCGTCCAAAAAATTGGAGCAGGAATGGGGATTTCTTGCTGTATGTTGTTTCTGTTTGAATCAGCCTTCCAAGTTAGGTTAATAACCTATTTTCGCAGCTTCTGGAGAAGGAATTTCTCAGTTTCAATGGTTGGATGAGAATTTGATGTAACAGCTTCAAAACTATTTGAAAATTGTCTAACCCAAAAAGTAGGTAAAACACTGACCTTTTGAGATGATAAAATGCCAGAAAAATATGGAGAAATCCCACAGTAAATAGGCGTAAGCTTGGTGCAGAATTTGTGACAGTTGCACAATCCGAGGTGGGCCCCAGTTCTTGATCAGACAGTCAGATCAATAGATAGTTGCATGAAGAGAGACCAGAAATGTTCTCGTTGTTCAGATCCTTGAATCCAATGCCTGAGATGATGTCCAATCTGATGTTGAGATGAGATCTGATGCCTTGAACCATTGGAGGAAAAGAAACAGAGATTATGGTCTCTGTTGTAGCACGACAGTAATAGATTCGTGTTCAGAGATATTCAGAGGCGGCTCTGATACCATCTTAGGATCTATAGATCAAGGATGAAAATAGCTGCTACGCCCGTTGCCAAACCGCTACGAAGCGGGCGATACATAGTTTAGCAAGGATACGTAGCGGCGTAGCGGTGCGATTTGAAAAAATCGCCAAAAAAATCTGAAAAAATTGTAGAAAATCCAGAAAATTGTAAAATGAAAGAAAATGTGGTTCTTTTGCAAAAGTAAGTAAGAAAAGGGGGCGTAGCGGTGCCCTTAATACATGAGGTCCTGTATCGCTGTATAAATAGAAAATAATAGTAATGATAAGTTTTTTCACATGTATTCATGTTTCTTAGTCATGCTAACTTAAAAAGTAATGAAAAGCTCATAAAGAAAAAATAGAACATGAAATAAAGGCATAAGAATTAAGAAGACTTAAGAGTTAGGTCATTAGTCGGTACTCAATGCTCATTAGTGAACATTGAACAATCAAATATCAATACTTCAACATTCAAGGTTCAAATTCAATCAAGTGAACGAACTATGAAGTGATCAACAATCAACATTCAACACCAATTTAGAAATGTCAAAGAATAGAGAGTTAGTGAAGGAAATATGAATACCTTAATCACCACCAAAAGGAACGTCTACCAAGATTCAAGGGGCTATGGCTATCCTCATCCTCATCAGTGTTATCATTTCTAGTGGCACCATATGGAATTTGATATTGATGAGCATTGGGATCCACAAATCCAAAGAAGGCAGCCGCACCCACATCAAAAGAACTTGGAGGAGGTGGAGGTGGATGTCTACCATATTGCGTTTCACCATAGTCACCATATGAGTAGGACCCTGAAGTTGAAGACTGTTCTTCTCCTTGTTGTACTTAACCATATGGAAAATAGTCAAAATACTGTGAGGGTCCTTGTCCACTGTAACTAGGGTTCCACGATTCGGCCCATGATGCCGCTTGTTGTCCTCCCAACACCTCCACCCATATATCCTTGTTCATTACTACCTCCAGGAGCAGGTGGTGAGACTCTCCGACGCCGTTGATAACCACGGTTTCCTTCCATTCTTTCCAGAAAGTCTTGTTCCTCCTCTACAGGAATGACATCTTCCTGATCATGTTGGTAGTATTCACTAGTAGCACCTGTCCCACTAGTGTCTCCTGCTCCATCTCCCCCATCTCCTCCACCATGGCTACTCGAAGAGACGGTGGTACTCGTCCTCTCAGAAGATGACACAACATGAGCAGGTTCTTTCCCTTTAGGTTGTGGTTGCGGGCCTTGCGGCTGTGCACTTGAGCCTTCTCCTCTAAGTGGGGCACCCTCTGCCTCGCCCATATCTTCATCAAGCAAATCTCTAACCTCCTCCTGAAAGCCTGGATCTGAATCTAGCAATGAATCCTCTATCTCGGCTATCCATGGGAGTAAGGGATTACCCTCTCTTAATATGTGATTCAAACTAATAGGACAATAGCTCGGATCACCCCTTGCCCTCCTTTCTCTTGTTCTGTTTCTCAACTTCAAATTGTAATGACAATATAGAAGCTTGTTGAGTTTCTGCATAGTAAGCCGATTCCTGGACTTTGTGTGGATGAAGAGAAAGTGCTCCAATTCCTTTCATAGTTTGATGAAGTTGTAACTTGACTAAGGATGCAAACAGCCGCTTTCCTTAGAATTGGAGTATCCTCTCCAAAATTCATCCACCAATCAGCTGAAATTCAATGTAAACAAATAAAATTAGATATTCCTTAAGTCCTTCCAAGCTCCAATCAATTGAGAGATAAATAACAAAAGCCTAATAGGTTCGGTGATTGGGTCTTTTGTTCATACCATGTGGCATTTTTCTAATCGCCCTTATTGTAAGAGGGTCAGCGAAGCCTCCTCTCTTTTGTGTGTGTAGATATCTATAGTGTGAAAATTATGAATAAATCAATAAACCATACATGTTTTAAGACGTATCTCAAGCATATACATTTGTCATCTCAAATCTCAATCACTAACTCACCTCTTGGATGGCTTCGATTGAATCATCAACTCCCAACAATTTTTTCAACACTTCCCTTAATCCTACCCTCAACTCCGTATCTATTGCATCGTTGTGCTGTTGGGCATTAGGATAGTAGAATTCGGGATTAAGGAAATAACCTACATTGAAAACAAGTTGAAATGCAAAATGATTAATTGATTAAACATCAATCAAAGGGAGCTAGATTGATTTAAAAGCATCAAATAGTGATATTGTTATTGAGTACCTGCAGCATGCAATGGATGGTGCAACTGGTCGTTCCACCGGGCATCAATAATCTTTATATATTCATCATGATATCTAACATTTTCCATGATAGCTTGCTTAGCCCGATCATTGCTTCATATATATATTCCATTGTTGGCTTGTCACCATCTACAAGCCGCAACACTCTAACTAAAGGCTAATAAACCTTTAATAAATTAGACACTTTCTTCCAAAACTTATTGTCCCTCATCAAGTTAGGGATCTCAAATCCCGGACCACTTGTCGCATTACCCCATTTCGAACGAAGCCATTCCTCTGATGCAAATATCTGAATCAGCTCTGTTCTAAACCTTACAAGGCTCTCCATCGCAATGAAATGAGTAGCAAACCTAGTTGATCCCGAACGTATCAAGGCATGGTGATTTGTGAATCTTTTCATCAAGCTCAAAAGCCATGAATGATCATAAATAAATCTGGTAATGCCTTTACATGCCTTGATAACTTAAGCAATTTTCTTCTTTTTTCCAATATCTTCCATAATGAGATCTATACAGTGTGCTGCACATGGAGTCCAAAACAGATGAGGTCTTTTATTCTCCAACATCTTACCGACTGCCTTGAAATTGGCGCCATTATCTGTAACAATCTGTACAATATTCTCCTCTCCCACACTATCACAACCTTATCCATAAGAGTGTATATATATTTAGCTGTCCTTCTATGTTCAGATGCATCCACGGTCTTCACAAAGACACACCCAGCAACTGATTGTACCAAAAAGTTTATTAATTGTGTTTGTGTGCCGCTAGTCCACCCATCACACATAATGGTGACCCCATTCTGTACCACATGGGCTTAAAGTTCTCCACCCATACCTTTATTTATTTATATTCTTCTTCAAGATATTTAGTGCCCACATCATAAACAAAGAGCGACTTTACTCCCCGGCCAGCTTCGGCGGCAACATCAAGAATTGTTTGGAAATAGGGGGAATCTATTGTTGTAGGTGGTATATTCTTGTGAATTAGCCATTTTGTTGTAACTTTGGCTAACCTATCTCTTGCACCCTTCATCACCCCTTTCATAACACTTGATATATTTGGTTGTTTAGCCCCCTCTTTTCTATATACTAGAGGATCAATAGGGGGAGAAACTGCTCTTCTAGTAGAAATAACTTCTACATCAACATCCCGTTCTCGGGTGCTAAATGCCCTACGCATGGCCCCCGCAATGCCCTTGCCCCTGCTTGGCACAGCAGATGAGCCCCTTGCATCATAATATTTGCTGCTTCCAGCAAATGCACAACGTTCATATTCTTCTTAGTGACTCATGATGGACTCTCGGCGTGCAGCCTCCATCTGTGCATCTTCATCATCAAAACCTTCATCCCCAAATACATCATAACGGGCAGCATCAACATCTTACTGCCTCTTTTCTTTTATATCTATTTTTCTATCTTTGTTTTGACCAACCAAAGCTTTCATTTGTTCCCTGACTTCCCTTAGTACTTCGATACAGCCAGCAACATTGCCAGAAATGTGGCCCAAATGGTGCTTGAATCTTGTAATGCCCCCATTGGTCACTTTCCCACAAAACTTGCATTTGATTTTCAACCTGTTAGTCTCAACTGCCTCACCAAAGCTCCATGCAGGATCAATATCACAAGGCATTTTCAAAAATCAATTGGAAAACACAAATGCACAATAGAAGACTGAATACCTATAAATATGAACAAGTAGTATGTTAAAAATTAAAAAAACAAAAAAAACATGTTAGAGGAAACATATATCAAACACTTAAAAATCATTCTCTTGACATTTAATTGGCATTCTATTACCAAAAATATTTTTTTTTTTACAAAAATAAAAGATCCGAAAATAAAAAAAGGAATAAAATTGAAAAACAAGCAATATATGTTGGAATGATCTATGGGAAACATAGATCTATAATCTAGGAGCTCTTTTCAAGACATTTGATTGGCATTCAATTACTAAAAATAATTTTTTTTTACAAAAATAAAAAATCCGAAAATAAAAAAAGGAAAAAAATGAAAAACAAGCAATATATGTTGGAATGATCTATGGGAAACATAGATCTATAATCTAGGAGCCCTTTTCAAGACATTTGATTGGCATTCAATTACTAAAAATATATATTTTTTTTTACAAAAATAAAAAAATCCGAAAATAAAAAAAGGAAAAAAATTGAAAAATAAGCAATATATGTTGGAATGATCTATGGGAAACATAGATCTATAATCTAGGAGCCCTTTTCAAGACATTTGATTGGCATCCAATTACTAAAAATAATTATTTTTTACAAAATAAAAAAATCTGAAAATAAAAAAAGGAAAAAAATTGAAAAAATATATGTTGGAATGATCTATGGGAAACATAGATCTAACAATATGAAGCTATTTTCAAGTTGTTTCATGAGTTTTCCATAAGTGATAATGGTTTTTTTTAATAACATAAATTCAAAAATAAAAATAACAGTATTTAAAAAAAACAAAAAATATGCATGCCAGATCAAAAGGAAGCATGGATCTACAATAAAAGAAGACAATGATGCCATTATCTTGTGATTCATAGTAGTTAGAGAGTGATACTCTCAAAAGTTGAAAAAAAGTCACATACCTAGATGAAGATTCTTGTTTAGAATCTTTAAAATCCTTTGAATAGTTGAATGTTGGTGATTTGGTGGCAAGAAATCTTTAAAAAATCCACTTAAGAGACACTTGGGACCACTTAGGAGGAAGAACAGCAGCAAGAGAGGAAGAAATAGGGTTTTTAACCCAATCTCGTCAAACAGGGGTTTTTATAAACCCACCCCCCCACGGGTGCGACGGCCGATATATCGTAGCATGGCGGCCGCTTTTTTCATCCATGCTATAGATCCATATATTGATAATAAGAAAAGAGAGAGGAAGAAGAAGAAGAGATTTTGTGAATGTCTGTCGTATCCCAAGATGGGAATCGACTTGTGCTTATATACACTTCACTGGTATCAATTTACATTTATGATGATATCTTTACATCCTATGATTAGGCTATAATTACAAGCAAATATAGAAATGTCTACACAACCTTCCAAGCAAGGGATCTTTGACCAATCTACAAAATCCCACAAGATTCCACACGTGAGATATTCTGGATATGGGCTTGTGGTTATGGGCTTTTAAGGTTGGGTCAGTTGACCTGTTTATGGCTCTACAGCATATGGGCCTGTGTTTCTAAAGTTGGGTGGGTTGGGCCCAGTTATGCATCAGCCTGACCTGGCCCGGCCCATAAACACCCCTAGTTATTCATACAGTTTCTTTTCATATGTTGTTGGATTCACTTGTCAATTTTGATTCTATCCTATACACTTGCATGTGGGGATTTAATTAATAAAATCGCTAATAGTTAATGTGGCTTTAAAAGGACAGTTTGGAATGAATCATTACATATTTCCATTCACACTGGTATTTTGAAACTATCTCTCACAAAAAATAAAAAAAATCAATGTGTTTCTTATAGAGATGATGTGTACTAAACTCATCAATTCTTTTGCAGTTCGCTTGGCCAAAATCTGAAAACAAGTACTTATGTTTGGGAGATTACCTTTGCAGTTTTTATTTCCATCTGTGGCCTGGTTTTGTTTTCACTTCTCATTGGCAACATGCAGGTTAGTACAAGATATTATCTCGTGCCCTATGGAAATACATCAGGATCTACATGAAGCTTAAAGCATGAATGTAAATTCATGTTTGTGCCATTTAGTCTTTTTTTTTTTTTTTTTTTTCATGCTTGTATGTACATGACCAACATATCCTTGCTGATAAGCCAGTCGCCAAAATCTATAGATTTGTACTGTTATCCTGTTTCCAGAAACCAGCCAGATCATCGTACATTGCAATAGAATTTTGCATGTTTACATAAAAGCTTCTTCTTTTCTGCTAATTTGTATGTTGAATTGGAAGTTTGAACTTTGTAACCTGCTATTGTTAAGGATAGACACTAATTTCTGTTCTCTTAAATTATTGGCACGAAGGAGATGAGAATAAGAGCCATAATTGTGGCTGGATTGTGGCTTAATGGGATAGTTAAGTCACAGATATGGTTGAGTCCTATTTTAACTATCCACCAAAATGAAAGGGATAAAAGAAGAAAGAACAACCACAAATTTTCTGGACTTCTGTCGTTCCTTTCCAAGGCAAGCCCTGACCGCCCTCTCAGATGCATGATTTTCACAATGTAACTATTCACAATGTAACTAACTTATCTAAATTTATTGTTAATTTATTTTGAATTGTGATATTTTTTTTCTCTAAATTGCTTGTCGATTATGGTTGGATTTTGATAACATCCTTACCAGCTCGAATCTTGATGCTTTATAAAGGTACAGTCTGGACTGTGCTGTGACTGCATAACCTGATGGTTGATCACCAGCCGTACAACATAAGCATTCCATTTAAAAAAATTATCCTGTCCAAGTTGAATTCTGGTTTCTTCTTAATAGAGTTTCTTGTTACCTGTTCCAAAAAAAAATGTCATTATGCTTATCTGGCCAATGTGTTAAATCTCTCTCTCTCTCTCTCTCTCTCTCTCTCTCTCTCTCTCTCTCTCTAAACATGCTACACTTAAAAAGTTGGTGTTGGCTGCCTCTCTAATATCTTATATTTATATGAATGAATATTTTACAAATCTTTTACCGTTGTGTCAATATATTGAGTTACTCAGGCCTGCCTGTCTGGGGAGTGGGGAAGGCTCATGTGTCTGTTTTCAAATTGCATAGACCACAAGTTCACATTGCATATAAAGTGGAATACTGTCCAAGAAATAATCTTACAGTATCTACATCCCCAAACCCAGTGAAATAACGAAGCATTAAGCGTACATTAATGTCATTACAGTTCACTAGGACATACTAACAGGAATGAAGCATTTATCATGGAGCCCTTTCTCATATTTATTTTCTTGGTTTAGTAGCTTTGTGTTCAGAGTAACATCTTTTAATCTAATACCAAAAAAAAAAAAAAAAACACGATGAAATAAAGCCTGATTTGTGTGTACTTGTCTATGAACTAACCAAGTAAGCCTGGTTGTTTGTTTGCTGTCTCTTAGTAGGCATGGCAATATTCTCCGCTCTTTGAGGACTTGACGTGCATGAGTTTACAGGTTTTGGACTCCTAATTACAGGAGAGGAAAACCTCGTTCTGTTCCTTAAAATTTCTTAGAAAATGTTTAGATGATTCCAAAGATTCATGTATTATCTTTAGTGGCAAACTAGTCTTAAAAAGTAAAGGGCTGCATACTCTGAAATGATGTCTGGAGTATATATATGGAGTTTCCGTTTTCAAAGATGCAAAAGACATTTGTCCCTTGATTAATTTGGCTCTTCTGATTTGCAAGTCTCATAAGAATTGTAGAATTCCGATTTGTGTAAATTATAAGATCTGCTAAACTGGTGACTTGAAATTACCTAATCTGCTAGCTCCTGTAGAAGTCTTAACAAGGAAGAGAACTGGAGAAGTTTCTCCTCAAACACATGTCCTCCATGGTTGGTTAATTTTGTTGTCCGCCAAAAATACAATGTTGGAGTAATATTCTCATATATTTACAAAGAAGAAAAAAAGGATTTTGACTGTACATGTGCCCTAAGACCTGAGTTGTGCCTCGTAGGTGTTGACATTTAAAAAATCCCTACATAACAATTCATTCAACAAAGAACGGTGCGGACATTATAATTATTCCCTTATAGTGTGTGATATCCTACACTTGTAGGATATTGTATGTTGGTAGGATATCCCTTTTTCACCTTTTTCCCTAACTCAAGAAACTTCCTTCTCTTTGCATTGTCGCGTAAGTGGGATTTTGTTCAATATCTTACTGGCGTAAGATATTGTACAGTCTAAAGGCAAAATTCTCATTTTCTCACCATCCTTTGTTATACGAATTTTTCTGCAAGAATTTTTAAAATGTCAACACCTATAAGTCAAAACTCGGGTCTTAGGGCACCTGTATGGTGTATTTTTTTATTTTTATTTTTTTAAGTTTCACAGTGACTATTCACTTATTCCAGAGATCACAATGTTAGAGTTCTTTTCCTTAAACTACTGCTGTTTTGCCATAAGCACTAAACTTTTTTCTGACTCCACCAAAACTATTCAAAGTTCATGTTTTGCATGAATGCATGACATTTACTGAATTGTAAGGTATATTTCATTTTGGATTCCTGTAATGTTCAACTATGAGTATGCTATTCTTGCAGACATATTTGCAATCCACCACTGTTAGGTTGGAAGAGATGAGGGTGAAAAGGCGAGACGCTGAGCAATGGATGTCTCATCGTCTGCTCCCTGAGAATCTGAGGGAACGCACTCGTCGATACGAACAATATAAATGGCAAGAAACAAGAGGAGTTGATGAGGAACTTCTGCTTTGTAATCTTCCCAAGGACCTTAGGAGGGATATAAAGCGCCATCTCTGCTTGGCATTACTCATTAGAGTGAGTGGGTTTGTCCTTTAGTATCTTGGTGACGAAATATGAATATTTATTTTTTTTCAATGCGAAAATAGATTATTAGCTCGAACCAGAGGTCCATACTCCCCACACAATATGAAAATCTGCACTAAGCTGATGGAAGGAACTTTTCTGGTGTATGTCATTTTTGGTCCATTGCCTGTCTATAGGGTCCATAACATGGCTACCTGGAATTTGGATCAGTAAAATTACTGGTCTGAGTGAGAATGCCATTGATTTGGGTTCAAATCTTACTTATACGAATTGAAGCATTCCTAAATGGGCTGTGCCTCAAACGTAGATGAATGTTACAATGTGCTACTGCACAACACATTCATATATGATGAAAGAATCAAAAGATCGAAACAAGCATGACGTCAGACTTACTGAAATGACTCAAGAAACACAAGATTTGGAGTAGCAGTAGTGTTGCATTAATGCTCCCAAATCTCAACCACTATTTATAGGAGTCTCGAGTACAGTATTAGTAATGGGCTGAGCTACATATACAATGAAGTTTGACTAACCACTTGAATATGAGAAAATGTAAATAAGACATGAGAAACTGCCAAATAAAGGTGATCCTCAAGCGATTGGTACACTGAGGACCATATGAAATTAAGTGTCTTCACACTTACAACATAAAGATACATCAAACAGCATGTCATCTTGTGCTGCATGTAGATAGGGAAGAACCCACACATTTATTTCACTTTTTTATTCAGCATTGTTCACTTTATTTCACTTTTTCATCAATCGTTGAGCCCTTAACTACTACACTCTGTATGTATGGTGACCATTCAACCTAAACTTTGATCCTTAACTCTGCTTCTAATCTTAATACATACGTCCCGGAACACTAGAAAACTGAAGTAAACATTAATATACTGGCTGACTAAAGCCAGTTTAACCACTGTTTTACTTTCTAGTGTTACTATGAGGGTGATTTATATTCTTATGGATATGGCACGGATGCAGCAGGGACACGCCAATGTATACGGCAAGGACATGGATTTTATACATATAAAGTGAAGTATCAGACATGATAAGACGTGATACATTGCCTATTTTGAAGTATCGGGTATTGTTGATGATGATGTGACTGATGATTTTGAAGCCAGGCAGCTGATTGTGACTTTTGTGGTAGTCATAGGCCCAGGACTGATTAGACAATACAGAATGCCATAGGAACCCTATAAATGCAATCTGATTAAACAATACAGAATGCCATAGGAACCCTATAGATGGATCACTGTTTTATTTCTGTTTGGATGCATTTGAATATGCTCACAAGTTACAAGTTTCCCTACAAAATACAGTTTTCTTGCTCCACTTTGATATCAACAATCATCCTAACTTATCCGATGTGATGCTTTGTAGCCTCATTTTAGGGCATTATGAACATTGGCATGGCAGAACTGACAATTGGTTTGCATAATTCAAGTTTTTCTTGTGAGTTCTTTTGAGATTGTTTTCCCCAGTCATCCAGAGCCATTGAAGGTCACCAAGCTCTTAACTGAAGCAAGTTAAAACCAAGTTTACAGAAAGCTTGGGTTAGTTGGGTTGACTCAGTTTTACCTTTATCCCAAAATTTCAAGTCACCAATCTATGTCGTTGGCATCCACAAAACATGAAAACATTTCACCTGTGGGTGCTAACTGCTAAGCCTATTCAATGAGCATCTTCCCACTGTGATATGGGCTCTTGTCAATTAAATAATTTAACATTTATGGTTGATTTTGTTTTGCACAGGTTCCTATGTTTGAAAAGATGGATGATCAGTTGTTGGATGCGATGTGTGATCGTCTCAAGCCTGCCCTCTACACAGAACATAGCTACATTGTTAAGGAGGGTGACCCTGTTGATGAAATGCACTTCATAATGAGAGGGAAATTAGAAAGTGTAACTACTAACGGTGGAAGAACCGGTTTCTTCAACTCCGATTTCCTCAAGGCAGGGGACTTTTGTGGAGAGGAGCTCCTGACATGGGCACTGGACCCACACTCCTCTTCCAACCTGCCAATCTCAACCAGAACAGTTCGGGCACTGCAAGAAGTTGAAGGGTTTGCCCTCATGGCTAATGACTTGAAATTTGTCGCATCCCAGTTTCGTAGGCTTCACAGCAAGCAGATAAGGCACACTTTCAGGTTCTATTCACAGCAGTGGAAGACGTGGGCTGCCTGTTTTATTCAAGCAGCTTGGCGGCGCTACTCAAAGAAGAAACATGAAGAGTATTTACGTGTGGAAGAGGGGAGGCTGCAGGAGGCGCTCGCAAAAGATAGTGGTAGCTCACCAAGCCTTGGTGCCACCATCTATGCTTCACGATTTGCTGCTAATGCGCTACGGGCGGTGCGGCGCAATCGTACACGCAAGATCCAGTTGCCAGACAGATTACCCCCAATATTGCTTCAGAAGCCAGCGGAGCCAGATTTTACAGTTGATCATGAATGCTAGAGTTTGTATGCCTATTTTTATCAAAATACTGTTTCCAGGACCGGAAAGCTTGCCTGTATGTCTTAAAAAATGTTTTATTACTGTAAGATCTTTATTCCGTGTAGAGGGCTTCCCAAGAGTATCAAAGGTTATGTAGATGGAGCAAGTCTCCTAAGGCTGGGTCGAGTAAAATCTCAGCTTGTCCTTGCGTAGTGGGCTAGACTTGTTGCATAGAGGAACCTATGGTGTATGTTATTTGTCCATCAGCACTGCCAGGGCTCTCTGAAAATGAAGGATATTAAAGAGGATGGGGATGAAATATATTAGGTGGGTGGAGATCTAGATGGAACCCTACCTTTCTTAGGATTTGATTAGGGGGGTGATTTCTGAATATTCATTTTCCACCTAAGAGTAGGGTGATTATTTAATGGTCATTTGGGGATCTTCACCTTTATTTCTTAAATTTTAGCCACTCCAGTTTGGTAACTCTATTGATATAATCAAGTCAAATAAAGTTGATTTTGAAGAAAGAATAAAATATAAGTGGATTATTATAGTATTTTGTTTTTAGTTGTTTGTTATGGAATCTTTTTTACTTTTTGTATGAAAAAGTGGAGTTTTTTTGTATTTTAGTAGATAAAGGTAGTTGTTTTTTGACTTTTTGTATGAAAAAGATAGAGGGGGTTTTGAATAAAGTGCATTTGATGTGACATCTTGTCTGGAAAGTTGAGGCTTTATTTGACTTTGATTGTATTAGTAAAGTGCCAAACGGGCCCTTTTAAAGGAATTCAATTCCATGCAAACAGAGGAGCCCCTAAAGAATAACAATCTCATTATTGTAATCCCAGGACCTTTTTTGCTGAGAATTTCTGTTACTAGCAGGCTTACACCTCTAATTGCTTGTGCAATATGGATGGAATGCCCGAACGCCAAGGTCCCTTTAATTGTTTTGGATTTGTGTAGGAGCATCACAAATGACCAAGAGTGTTTATGTTAAGACCTTATTGAACCTAATATGGCAAGAGTGTTGATTGTTTAGCGACTTTGATTTCTCTCTCCGACTACAAGCAATGTGAGTTGTGAAAGTTGGGTGTATGTCTTATGTCACTGCAAAATGAAGGTTATGATCAAGCATGTGGTCTGGTCTACGTTTAGCCCTGGTGGCAGAGTTACAACTATTAGTTAGTTCAGAAATGGCAACAAAAAGTTGAAAGCAAAAAATAGGGATGAGAGAATAATTTTAGAAAAATAGAAACTAGACCCAGTGTACGAAAGATTCTCTCCCACTATTTTTTTTTTTTTTTTTTTTTTTTTTCCGTCTTGTAGGTTTATCAAAAACTTAATGCAAAATCTCATAAAATTAAGGGTAGGTGATAGCTTTTTGTAGTTTAACTGATCTTCATCTAATACAGAGGAAAAGTTCCCTCACAACATATGTTTTCAAAATTGACATGTTTATAGTTTATAACTGATCTTAATTAAGGACAAAAAGGGCAAAAAAAAATTCGGAATAAAAATCTCACAGTATATTCGTGCAAAACTGAAATAAATTTTCCCGGTATGTTTCACATGCACTCAAATCTCCACCAATCGGACATCGAAGACCTTATTGAAGTTATAACTTGAGGGAGAAGTTCACACAAATGTTAGAATCAAAGAATGAATGATCCACATTGATCCAAACACCTAGATTTTGGATTAAGAATTTGAACTGGTCACTTGGGAAAAAAAAATGAAGTTAGTTTCTGAGGTGATCTTTGAGCCTGCATCGAAACGAAGGTGCTACAGAAGTGGATAAAGATGATGATTCACAGTCAAGCTATTAGATGTTTTTAGACTTTTGTTGTTGGTAAAATTAGATGCGTAGGTGTTGCCTGCATGATTTATCATGTATGGGCATGTTGGTACCCATGTCACCCATGTCACATGCGCAGTTGCATGAAGGCCACTCCATGTTCTGATCAGATTTTAGTTGTTAAAGTAGTCGTCCCTATTGTGTAAGAAGTTTTTTCTTAACTTTGCTTTCTTTTGCTATTTTATTGTCGTTAGTCTTATAAATATGTAGATGGATTTGGAATAAAGGGAGGAAAAGTTTATCCTTCTTAAAATATCTCATTTGGAGGTTAGTTTTCCCTCGAAGCAAAACTCCTAGATGATCTTCCACCCATTGTTTTCCACCCACTTTATTTTATTGTTTCATTATTTCATTATTTCCTACCCACTTCATCTTACTGTTCCAAAATTAGCGGGAGAAAATGGGGAAGCGGTTGTGAAAGTGTTATAGGAGTTGAGAGTGCTGTGGATTCCACGATAGTGAAGAGGAATATATAGAGAGCTGTTGCAGTCACTGGCTTCAAACATGAAAAACAGGGAGGGGAAATTGGATTCCAACTGGGGGGGAGAGAGAGACTTGCAAGTGCTCTTTTTCTTTTTCTTTTTTTTTTTTTTGACCTTTTTCTTCTCATTTTGGTAAATCTTTTTTTTTTTTTTTTTGGTAAAGTTTTGTAAGTCTTTGAAGCTCTTAAAAGTAGACTAATAGAATTGACTATCTATCATCTGTGTCAGTCACTCCCCACACCCCGCCTGTTTCGGGCCTTAATGGGTGGGTGGTCACACATGGATTGACTATTGATCTCATTAGACTCCCAACATGATATTCAAGGTCAAGACTTAAAGCCCATTACAAATACTGATTCCATCCATCAAGACGATTCCACTTTAAATTCAAGTTTCTCAATTACATACATTACATGTTCTCAAACATGTCCAATTTATAGATGGTTAAGAACTTAAAGACGAGGACGAACTTTAAATTCAAGTGCATACTTCATGTTCTTTCCTTTATAGTGGGACGAGGAAAAACTGCAACTTCAATCGAAGCTTCCTTGTCATTACATTGATCATGCATGTTTTAAAACTAAAGCATCAGTTTTTAATGACAAACAATTATTAAAAATTCACTGATGGATCATTCATTCTATTTAATCGTTAGGGGGCTATTTTGAGTTTTCTGAATCTTTCAGATGTTGTCATGCACCCAATTTCAAAACCATTAAAATACAAAGCAACATTTTAAAAACTCAAATTCCGTGAATTTTACCGGCCAAAAGTAATATTTCGCCAAGACTAATTTTATGAATTCTCACCAATCAAAATAGAATTCATAATTATGAGTAGACAGCTGCGGCCATTGCTATCATCAGGATTTCTCGACAATGAGAGTGCTTGTCAAAAATGTCTTAAAATGAATGGGCCCTCGGATTCAATGAGATGGTTCCACTTATCACTTTTCTCAGACAGTCATGTAGGGATCCTCTACAGTTTGAGATTATACAGCTTGATTAGGCAAAACGTAAAGAGGGCTTAATTTGTTGTTTGGCCAAAACAGAGCGAGGGGTTAAATCATCTCAGCCTTACCAAGAAGCTTGAAATGTTGTTGAAGTTTCAAAGCAATTAAGAGCTAAGTGGCAAGGCTAAATAAAAATATGAGAAGCCATCAAATCATAAATTCATTTTTAATTAAGTTAAAAGTGCATAATTGACCAACTTATAGTAGTAGTATATAATTTAGAAAAGTATAAACAAGAAAAGCTTGGCAGTGTATGTGTGCGTGTATCAATTCAGACTTACCGAACATGCACTCATTCTCTCTCTCTCTATATATATATAGGCCTCTTCCCCTCTCTCCCTCGTTCATTTTCAGGTTCTCAGTCTTCTTCTCTTCTCTTGGTTGGTTAAGTTTATCAGAAGTTCTCTCTGATAAACCAAACACGCCCACATTGTCATATTTTCTCAGAATCCTCTCCACCCTCCTCTTCTTCTGGAGAGGGGGTCAATGGTATCTGGGACTGGTGTAGTGTCTGGAGCTGTTGCCAGTTGCTGATAAGGTTTCAGCACCCGTGTTCTCTCCTCGTCTGTTTTCTGAGCCCTGCTTCTTTTGGAGAAAGATCCAGAGACCCATTTCCATGGCTGCAATTGTGCTGCTGTCTGCTCTGCTCTCTTTCATGCCTTTAGCTTTTGCTGGCCATGACTATGGCCAAGCTCTGAGCAAGAGCATTCTCTTCTTTGAAGCACAGAGATCTGGATTTCTTCCAAGTAACCAGAGAGTGAATTGGAGAGCAGATTCAGGTCTGCAAGATGGGAAGGCTAGTGGGGTAAGTAAGCCCAATCTGCCTTTTTTTTTCTTTTCTTTTTCTTTTTTTTTTTTTTTTTTTATATATATTTTTTTTTATTTTTTAGCTGTTCTTTTTTTTCTTTCTTTGTTTTCTTTCTGCTCTTCTCCTCATTTTATTTCTTCTTCTAATTTTGTTGTTGCGGAAATGGGTATGGAAAAACATAGCAAATTAACATTGTCATTGCCATGTGCAATGTTAGCCTCTTTATTATATTTTACCCTATGACTGTATCCAATTTTTTTTTCCTATTCCAAAGATAATGGCTCTTTATTCTTGTCACCTCTTTTTTGAGTTTTTTTTTATTATTATTGGAATTTAATTAACCCTTAAAGTTTTGCAGGCTACCAGAATTGATACTAATTCTAATTTAACCAATCAACATACAGCGGATATAACCAAATAAACATAATAGAGCTATCAATCTACCAATCATACACCATAAGAAGGCGAACACAATATTTAGCATGGAAACCCTATCCAGGGAGAACACCACGAACCAGAAATTAAGAACGCACTCGTTTCCCTCAGTCTGTACCTCGACCTAAGGACTGTAGTTGTTCTTGCACAAAATCCATTGCCACGACATCCACCGTGCATTGTTCTTCTTACTTGATTTCCTCGCACTTTGTCAGTCAAGATGAACTATCTTCTACAAGAGAGCAAAAGCAACCATAACCTTCTAAAGCAGCCCTCCAGAACAATCTCTCAATAGTTCTGGAGAAAAATTCTCCATCTAAGATATCTCTTACTCAGATTAATAAGAGAAGTGGTCACATTTAGGGTTGAGAGCAATATCCTATTTATAGCCTCAAATTCGTGATTTAAACTTAAAACACAAATAGAACTCAAATTGGGAAACAAAGTCTCAAAAGGAAATAAATTTGTATCAGTTTAGGAGACTTTTCTAAAATTCTTGCGGCCATCCAATCGTTCGGTGGGTTGACATGCGCCAGTAATTTCTCTGTCCGATCAATTGGAGCCTCTGAGGGGGAGCTGCAGAATCTAGATTTTTTTGTGTCAATTATGAACAAAAAAGGGGAGAACAATGAAGCTAGGGGGAGAAAACAAGCAAAGATCTACAGGCGATGAAATTTTTTTTTGGCTGAAAATTCAATGTATTTTAGGTTTTTCTTTTGGGTAGATCATTTGTATCGTTCTAAGGAGTTTTGTCCATGAATTGCCGAAGGGGGAGATTGTAAGTATTTTTTATGTTGGCTAATTCATGGGTTGGACAAAACTCTGTGTCCATTGAATTGTATTTTTCTAATTTATTTTAGAATGGACTGTGGTTGTGTCGCCGGAAGAACTGAACCGAAGAAAAGATAAGACCGGGCAAATCAGGGCAAAACACCCTGTCCGATCGATCGGAGCCTCTGTCCGATTGATCGGTGGGCTGACATGCGCCAATTATTTCCCTGTCCAATCGATCGGATGGCCGCGGGAATTTCGGAAAAGTCTCCTAAACTGATACAAATTTGTTTTATTTTGAGACTTTGATTTCCAATTTGAGTCCTATTTGTGTTCTAAGTCTAAGGCACAAATTTGGGGTTATAAATAGGGTATTTTCTCTCGACACTAAATGTGATAATCTCTCTCATTAATCTAAATTAGAGATATCTTAGAGAGAGAATTATTCTCTAGAAATCCAATATAGGTCAAGTAGAATATCGGAGGAGTAGTTTCAATGCAAAATATATATATATATATATTTCTAATTTCCAGATAGAATCTTCTGCTCGTTTCTTTTGTATTAACCTGTCTCGGAAATCAGAATCTTATTTTAATTTATTTAAAAGAAACCACAAATTTCCTTCTCTTTTAAATTTTATTAAGTCTTAAGTTCATTTTCCTTATTTGTGCTGGCATGAATTCACAATTCAGAAGAGCATAGAACGGGGAAAAAAATAAAATCTTCCTCACCTTCAATTCTGTATTTCTTTTCATTAACCCTCTGTTTGGGAAGGGGGGGGGGAGATGGGAGGGAGGGAAAAAAAGGGGGGAAAGTGGGGGGAAAGTTGTTTTGGAGGGTGTTTGGAAAAGGGGGGGAGGGAAAATGGGGGGATGGGGAGGTGGAAAATTGTGTACAAAAATTTTCCCCCCAAAAATGGGGGGAAAATGGGGAGAGGAGGGGGGAAAATGGGGAGAATTACCACAATGCCCTTTGTATATAAAAAAGAATTTTAAAGTTTTTACAAAAGTAAGGGCAAAACGGTAATTTTCTCTTTATCTCATAAACAAACAAAACCCTACTTTTCCACTTTTCTTCCCCCTACTTTTTGACTTCTCAAACAAGAGGAGGTAAAATTAATTTTCCTTCCCCTCCCTTCCCCTTCATTTTCCTTCCCCCTCAAATTTTCCCTCCCCTCCCCTTCATTTTCCCAAACGGACCGTAAGGAATTACGAAAGAACCTGTTAAAATCTTAAGGGTTGTTCTCTTTTTTTTTTTTTTTTTTTTTTTTTTTTTTTTTTTTTTTTTTTTTTTTTTTTTTGAGAAAAATTAATCATGTTGATTCTAGCTGATGTTTTCTTTATTTATTTTTTTCCATTTTGCAGGTTGATCTCGTAGGAGGCTACTATGATGCAGGGGACAATGTGAAGTTTGGACTCCCCATGGCTTTCACCGTCACCATGATGTCATGGAGCATAGTGGAGTATGGAAAGCAGATGGCTGCAAGTGGAGAGCTAGCCCATGCCATGGAAGCTGTAAAATGGGGCACTGATTACCTCATTAAAGCCCACCCAGAGCCAAATGTCTTGTATGGGGAGGTGGAGATCTCTCTCTCTCTCTCTCTCTCTCTCCCTGCCTCTTTACTCTTTCTTTTCCTTAAACTATCTTCACCACCTCTTTTGTAGAGTTTTGGTTTCCTCTAGCTCTATGGATCCCATTCAATTAGCCCTTAAGATATATCATATTATGTTCTTCAGTCTCTATGAATTGGGATTCTGGTTTTATTAGAATTACAGAGAACTATTTGATTTTTCTGAATCCAGTAATAATAGTTTGGTGTTGGCATTTGTAATGTCTGGGTTAGGTGGGTGATGGAGATAATGATCATTACTGCTGGCAAAGGCCAGAGGACATGACGACGGATCGCCGTGCTTACCGTATTGACACGAACAATCCCGGATCAGATCTCGCCGGAGAAACCGCCGCTGCAATGGCCGCAGCATCCATGGTTTTCCGCCACTCAAATCCTGCCTACTCCAATGAGCTTATCAACCATGCCAAGCAGGTCCTTCCTCACATATTAATAATCCCTCATTTCTCTTTCCTTTCAAGCACCAAATGAATGAGTCCTTACATATTAATAATCCCTCATTTCTCTTTCCTTCTAAGAACCAAATGAATGAATGAGAGAGAGAGATTTTCTCCATCCTGTTTTTACCTTGATTTCTTTCCACCCTTTTTTTCCCATGCCAAATGCTAAATAAGCATTTTTGTAATTTTATGTATTTGACATTAGTATTGATGTAGAGAAATTGGATGCTCCCTCTCCTCTGCAGCAAATATTTAGTTTGAAGGCTTCACAATTTATTCCTCAAAATACCCTCATGCGTTTTTGTCTATCTACTACATTTCAGCTATTCGAATTTGCAGACAAATATAGAGGAAAATATGACAGCAGCATTAGGGCAGCCCAGAAATACTACCGATCTTACAGTGGCTACGGAGT